>VZTG01005693.1:27404-53531 GCA_013397845.1 Melanocharis versteri | reverse complement strand
GCCCGGCCTGGCTGCCCCCCGCCGACCTCTCGGCGCTGTCGCTGGAGGAGGTGTCCAAGTGCCTGCGCTTCATCGGCCTCTCCGAGGACGTCGTGAGCTTCTTCGCCCGCGAGCGCATCGACGGCAGCATCTTCGTGCAGCTCAGCGAGGAGATCCTGGCCGACGACTTCCGCCTCACCAAGCTNCCCGGCGGGGACAGCCCGGCCTGGCTGCCCCCCGCCGACCTCTCGGCGCTGTCGCTGGAGGAGGTGTCCAAGTGCCTGCGCTTCATCGGCCTCTCCGAGGACGTCGTGAGCTTCTTCGCCCGCGAGCGCATCGACGGCAGCATCTTCGTGCAGCTCAGCGAGGAGATCCTGGCCGACGACTTCCGCCTCACCAAGCTCCAGGTGAAGAAGATCATGCAGTTCATCAAGGGCTGGCGCCCCAAGATCTAGTGCCACGCCGGGGGCCCCCTGCACGGGGGGTCCCCAAGTCACCTGGACCGCGGCTCTGCGTGGCCCCGCTCCCGTCCCTCTCTGATGCTGCAGGGTCTCCTCCCTCGTTGCCCAGCCCTCCCCCCTTCCCTTTTTAACACTGGACAGTAATTTTGGCCCCAGCGGGCTGGAAAACACTGGAATTTGCGTCGACTGGTTTAACTTAATCCTTGTGGATTAGCATAATAAATGTACGGGAGAGTAACGAGCCCTGGGAGAAGGCCCTTGCTCGGGAGGAGGGGAAGGGGCCACTGGGGTGAATGGATGCTCTGAGGGGTCTCTCCCCTCGTTGCAGACCCTTCCCAACTCTTGGGAAGGGATTTGTGTCCCCCACCAAGGGCAGATGCTGCTGTCGGAGCTGTTCCTGGGGGATCCCAGGGCCTGCAAGGAAGCCCCTCGGCCTGAGGGATCCCCAGGCACATCCCTGTGTGTAGCAGCACCCCAGGCCCTGCTCCCAGAGCAGGGGCAGGTCCCGGGAGTGCTGAACTCCCCGGGAGGGCTGAAGGCTGGTTACCAGCCCCATGCCTCCCCCAGCACTCAGCAGAGGCAGAAGAGATGATGTCTCGGCCCAGTTTCGGTCTGGGAGCTTCGAAAGACAGGGAGAGGTGACATGAAGAGCAGCAGCATTCAGCTCCTCGCCTGAGGCCTGCCAGGGCGCAGGAAAATGGCTGGAAGCTGGAAAGGAAGCCAGGGAGGGCGGGCCAGGCCAGTGACAGGTGCCCGGAGATTTAAAGCCTTTTAGCTTAACTTGAGCTCTCCCCACGGGGGGCCCTTCTGGCCTTTGGCTGCTCGATCCGCAATTACAGGCGGGTCCATCTGCCAGGATCACCTGCCAGGATCACCCCGCAGCAGTGGGAGCTGGAGGCTCCTCTCAGCCCCTGAGTGATGGCAGAGGCTCCTCTCGGCCCCTGAGTGATGGCAGAGGCTCCTCTCAGCCCCTGAGTGATGGCAGAGGCTCCTCTCGGCCCCTGAGTGATGGCAGAGGCTCCTCTCGGCCCCTGAGTGATGACAGTGCTTTGTCCTGCTGCTGCCGTCCTGCCCCTCCACTGGTCTCGGCCTGCATGGACAGGAGCCCAGGGCACTGCCTGAACCAGTCAATCCCAACTTGAGCCGTTCGTTCCCTCAGGGAGATGGGAGGAGAAGCAGGAGTCCAAACCCAGGAGACGGGGCTTTATTTTGGTGGATGTTTATGGAAAGGCAAGGCCTCGGCTCCAGCCACAAGCTGGATGCTACTGGCCAGACTGGGAGCTCTGGAGGCCGCGGCATGGAGGCGAAGGCAGCAGGAGTTCCCTCCCCCAGCACGGACCCCCAGGCCCAGGCTGGCACGGGACGGATGTGCCCAACACACAGTGGCTGGTAAGGCACTTGAAATGACTACAAGCCATGAGGCAACCTGCTGCCCCCCTCCTTCCTTCTTTCCTTCCTTCCCTTCCTCCCCCGGGAGCTTTGGAGATTAACCTACGGACAATGGGGTGCTGCGGGGACCCGCGGCCCGGCTGGAGGAGCTGTCGGGGTGTCACCAGGCCACCTCACTGGTGGAATTTCTTGCTGGGGCTGTTGGCGTGGTCCAGCAGGAGCTGGCACGGTGTGAACTGGCTGCCGTACACGGCCTCGTACTTGCGCAGTTTGTCCACGAGCTGCCGGGCGCCGTAGGAGTCCGCGAACCTGAAGGGACCTGCGGGGACAGGGACACAGCGGTGACAGGGAAGCACCAAGGGGCCTGGAAGGGTCTCAGCATCCAGAAACATGGGCTTTGTCCCATTCATCCTTCCCCACAAGAGACCCCTCAGTCTCTCACCAGGGTAACCCAGGACCCTGCTCCCTGCTCACCCGAGCTGGGCAAAGGCACTCGAGTGCTGGGGACAGGCTGGGACATGGATAATCATGGAATCATGAATGGTTTGGGTGGGAAGAGACCTTAAAGCCCATCCAGTCTCACCCCTGCTGGGGGCAGGGACACCTTTCACGATCCCAGGCTGCTCCAAGCCCCATCCACCCTGGCCTCGGACACTTCCAGAGATGGGGCAGCCACAGCTTCTCTGGGCACCTGTGCCAGGGCCTCTCCACCCTCACAGGGAAGAATTCCTTCCCAAAATCCTATCTAACCACAGGAAGCCGTTCTACATTGTCCTGTCCCTCCAGGCCCTTGTAAGAAGTCCCTTGGGGCTGCTCCCTCAGTCAGAACTTGGCTCAAGGAGGGAAAGCACCAGACACGTGGCAGAAGCACCACCTCGGGTCCAAGAGCCCTTGGTGAACTCCAGCAGCAGTGGCAAGAGACAGCATCAGAATCATGGAATTATTTAGAGTGGAAAAGCCCTTTGAGACCATTGAGTCCAAACATTCTCCAGCACTGCCAAGACTACCACTAACCCATGTCCTCAAGTGCCACATCCACATGGCTTTGAAATCCCTCCAGGCATGGGGAGTCCACCACCGCTCTGCACAGCTGTGCCAGGGCTGCACAGCCCTTTCCATTAAGGAATTATTCCCAATATCCAACCTACACCCTCCCTGATGTAGCCTGAGGCCATTTCCTCAGGCTGCAGCTCAAACCTGGCCTTCACTCCTGCCTTGCCACACGGCTGCAGCCCATAGGGAGCTTTGGAGCCCAAGGCCCAGCCTAGAGCACTCACCTCCCAGGCAGGGCGGGAAGCCCAGGCCGAACACAGCACCGATGTCCCCCTCCACGGGGTTGCTGAGGATGCCCTCCTGCAGGCACATGGCTGCCTCGTTCACAAACCGCGTCACCAGGCGCATCTGGATGTCCTCGTCGGAGCAGCTGCAGCAGGACAGAGGCTGTGAGGGCTGGGCAGGGACAGCACGTCAGGCCAGCACAGGTGGGACACAGAGCCAGGCCAGGGGTGGGAATGGCCTCCCTGGGAGTGTCCCAATCCCCACGAGGATCAGGGCTAAGCTCTGTGATGTATCCTGAGGCAGGCACTAAGAATCACGGAATGGTTGAGTTTGGAAGGGAGCACTGGGGCTCCTTTGGTCCAGCCTCTGTGCTCAAGCAGGGTTTCCTGGAGCATGGCACTCAGGATTGTGTCCAGATGGATTTGGAATAAAAGAGCTTGATCAGCCTTCTGTGTTCAGCAATGTCATGGAATCACAGAATGTTTTGGGCTGGAAGGGACCTTAAAGCTCATCCAGTGCCACTCCCTGCGATGGGCAGGGACACCTCCCACTGTCCCAGGCTGCTCCAAGCCCCAATGTCCAGCCTGGCCTTGGACACTGCCAGGGATCCAGGGGCAGCCACAGCTTCTCTGGGCCCCCTGTGCCAGGGTTTCCCCACCCTGCCAGGGAACAATTCCTTCCCAATATCCCATCTCTCCCTGCCCTCTGGCAGTGGGAAGCCATTCCCTGTGTCCTGTCCCTCCATCCCTTCTCCCAGGTCCCTCTCCAGCTCTCCTGGAGCCCCTTTAGGCCCTGGAAGAGGCTCTGAGCTCTCCCTGGAGCCTTCTCTTCCCCACGCTGGACACTCCCAGCTCTCCCAGCCTGGCTCCACGGCAGAGGGGCTCCAGCCCTTGGAGCACCATGTCCCTCAGTGCCACCTGATGCACCTCGTGCTGCTGCTCAGAACACAAGGAGCTGGGCAGTGCATGAGCCAGCCCTACCCTTCCCTCACACACAGGTACTCACACGTCAGGATTCGCTGGCACCTTGAACTTTTCCAAGATCTCATCCATGCCGGAATTCACACTCCTGTTCTTCACTCCCTCCTGGTACACATAGAAGCCTTTCCCTGCCTTGCGACCTGTGGGGGTCAAAGCAGACAAGTCAGCTCCTGCCATGTGTCCTGTTTCCTCCTGACACCTTGGATCTTGTTTTGTGACTGCTGTTCCTGCTCCCGGAGCAGATCCTCCCAGCACTCTGCATCTCAGAGCACGGATCTTCTGCCTCAGCAGGGGCAGAGGGAAGGGACCCAGCCCCACCTGACCCCTTGGCAAGATGCTGCCATTGTGCCAGGCCCTAATGCCTTCAGAGGACAAACACCACCACTGCTTCTGTGAGAGGAGCCCTGCCCCACTCCCAAGGCTGCTCTCCCACCGCTTTCACCTGGGGCAGGAGAGGCTGATGGGTGCTGGTGCTTTCCCTGGAGCAGAGGGGACACCCTTTAGCTGGAAACAGCTCAGCAGCTCACCCAAGAAGCCTTTCTGCACCATGAGCTTGAAGAGGTCGATGCTGCCCCCTCCGAAGCGCTCGCCAAAGGCCTTGCCCAGGTCCTCGGCCACGTGCGTGGCCACGTCCACGCCCACCTCGTCGATCAGCGTGGCCGCTCCCACGGGGAAGCCGAAGGCCGTGGAGATGGCATCCACTTTCTTTGGGTCAATGCCCTCCTGCAGGATAGGAGGGGAAGCAATGGGATCTCGGGACGAGGCCCTGGAAAGCCAGTGTGGGGCAGAGAGCCCAGCCCCATTAACTGACTGCAAACAGGAGCCAAGAGCAAGGCTGGGGACAACCACAAGACCCAGGGCTGGTGACCCACATCCCCTCCTGCCCACACCCAGGCTGACCCTAGCCCTGGCCACAGCAGAAGCAATTTCCACGCCTGTTTGGGGGGATGCTCAGTAGCTGACGGGATGCTCACCTGGAGAACTCGGACCACCTCGGACAGCATCGGCCCCAGGCACCTGGTGGTGTAGAATCCAGGCCCATCCTAGGGAAGAGCAGTACAGCACGGAGGCAGGTGAGTTCTTGGCAGCACCAGAACTGTGGTTCACAGCCCAGGCTGCAGTTCAGACACCCCAAACCCCATCTCCAGCACCATGGTACTGACTGCTAGAATAGGTTTGGGGTTTTTTTTTCCTGTAGAGCTCAGCGGTGTTTGCAGGTTTCCAAGAACTTATTCCCCAGAAGTTCCCATCCCAGTGTTTTTATCTGAACTAGTGCCTGCAGGTCCAGAGCAGGCTGCTGCTTCACCAAGCCCAACAGGCTGGTGAGGGAAAGGGTGCTCAGCACTAGGGAAACTGGCATAGACCAGTTGTTCCACCTCTGTTGCTCCCCACAAAGTCAGGAAGCAACAGATGAGCTGCAAACTGCCTTTCAGGGAGGCAGCTGAGCTGGGGACGAGGCTCAGGGAAGCAGCACCGTGCCCCTCCTGGCCTTTGGAGCTCCTCAGAGCACTTTTTAACAACCAGTTTTCCCAGCACTACAGGAGAGACGTGCTCAGCATTGCTGACAACCTCAGGAATCAAGGAAAAGGCAGGGACACCTTCCTCTGTCCTAGGTTGCTTCAAGCCCTATCCAATTGCCCTTGGACAATTTCAGGAATAGGGCAGCCACAGCTCTTTTGGGCAACCTGTGGCAGGGCCTCCCCACCCTCACAGGGAAGAATTTCTCCCTAATATCCAATCTAAATCCACTTTTCCATGTATGCCTGCCCCTCTCCTCCAGGATTTAACTCAGGCAGAGGAGGGCTCCTGCTCACTGACCCTCTGTCCTTGCAGCCTGCCAGGGAGCTGAGGTGGTGACAGTCCTGTCCAGACTGCCCTGTCTGGGATGCCCTGGAAGCTGTGTGGGGCAGGAGTGCCAGCTCCTCGTGCTGGCCTGCACCTGTGCCTGGTGGCTTTCCATGGCTGCTCCAAGGGACACGTGAGGATCATCTGGGCACTTCTGACCTCCCTTTTCACTTCTCAGAGGAACAGCCAATGGCAGGGGGTGCACAGCCACGTTTCGCCCTCCCCTCAGTGCACAAACCCTTTTATTTATTACCCAGCCCCTGCTGTGTGCAGTGCCCCCTCACCTTCACCACGATGACAACTTTGCCCTGTTTGAGGCCAACAGCAACAGCAGAAGCCGCGGTGTCCTGGGAGGTTTTGTCTGTGGTGATGATTTCCAGCAGCTGCATCTTGTCAACGGGGGAGAAGTAGTGCATCCCAATCACCTGGCAGAGGGAAGAGCTGGGTTCAGATGGATTCTGGCTCCCAGAAGAATCAGCTGGGCAAGCTGAGTGCAGAGGAAAGGCCAGCATGGGCTGGCCAGGGCCAGGACCACACTCTGTATCCGCCTAGGACAGGAATACTCTCCAATTCCCTTCTCTCCTTGGTTTTCCCAAGGACATAGCACATGCCCAGGAGCTCCTGCCTTCGAGGATTAAGGTACAATTTTCACAGGACCACTTTATAGTCTGGCAGCCAAATCTGCCTGGGAACCCATGAGCTCACCCCCAGGGAAATGATGGGCACAGTGGGACCTGGAGGGGCACCTGAGCTGGCAGGGCAGCCCCACCCAGCTGCTGCTTCTGCTGCAGCAGCACTCAGGGAGTCGCTGCATGCTGCCTGTGAATGTCTTTGGTGAGGAAGTGAATTTAAGGATGAGAAGGCTTCTATCCAGAAACTCATTACAGAGGGAAGTGCAGCATTCCCCAGGGAACAGCGTTTAAGTGGAGATTATCCGGCTGTGTGCCTCACTTTCTGAATGTGACCATGCCATCAGCGTGTCACCTTCATGCCTCCTGGCAGCCACACTTGGCACCAAGCCCTGTGTAAGTCAGAGGCACCTTGCTGAGTTGCAGGCTGCAAAACTAATTAAAGAAAATGCGCTAATTAGTTAACTGACTTCCTATGAGTTTCCCCATAAGAGCCATTGCACAGGCAATTTAAACAGCAAGAGGATGTTATTTGCAAGGATGAACAAATGAGGCTCAGTTGGCAATTTGGATGCAACAGAGGTCCCACAGCAAAGGAGGAAGAGGCTCAGCAGGGTGACAGGAACCTCCAGCAGGTCACCTCAGGCTCACAGGCACCACAGGTACCCCTGGCAGGGCAGCCCACTGCTGCCTCAGGGCTGTAGGAATCAGTGCTCCTGCTCAGATGGACTGAGGCTGGAAAAGCCCTTCAAGATCATGGAGTCCAAGCTGTGCCCGATCCCCACCTTGTCACCAGCCCAGAGCACTGAGTGTCATGTACAGGAACTCCTTGGACACCTCCAGGGATGGTGACTCCAAACCTCCCTGGGCAGCCCCTGCCAAGGCCTGAGCACCCTTTCTATGGAGAAATTCCTCCTGATGTCCAACCTGACCCTGCCCTGGCACAGCCTGAGGCCATTTCTTCTCATCCTGTCCCTTGTTTCCTGGCAGCAGAGCCCAAGCCCCAGCCGGCTCCAACCTTCCACAGCTTCTCTGCCCCCACATGCACCAACACTTTCTGATGTGTGCTGACCTGCCCCACCAACATCACCCTTGGGGTGAATCCACCTTCCCCTCCTCCCCACCTGTCCCAAGGTCATGAGCTCTTTGCTCAAAGCTTGCACCAGGAGCAGAGGATGAGCTGTGCCACGTCCTGAGGAGGGAGCAGAAGGTCCCTAAAGCAAAGCCACCTCGCCATGGACAGCTCTGCGCAGGGCACCTGGCCCTGGGGACTCACCTTCTCGGGCCTCTTGCTGGCAGCAGCAATCTGGCTGATGGGGAGGGCAGAGGTGTTACTGGCGAAGATACAGTGAGCAGGGATCACCTGGAAGGGGACAAGGAACAAGACAGTGAGCAGGGATCACCTGGGAGGGGTGGAAGGGGCTGTGTCAGCACACAGGCTCCAGAGCTGGATCCGGAGCGTGATGTGCAGAGCCCTGGGAGATCAACACCAGGGAACCCAGGCAAACGAGGCAAACTGGGTTTGCTCATTAGAAACTAATTGGAAAGCAGCAGTTCAAGTCAGCCAGCTCTGACTTGCCCTGAACTCTCCCCAGGTCTGCAGTATCAGTCCCAGAACTTCCACGTTTCTGCCAGGCCTCTGCAGCCACAGGAGACACTGCAGGGAGCACCCCTTTTCCCCAGTGTGCCCTTGAATAGAGCAGAGGGACAGCAGGTGAAGGACTGCAAGGTGTGGAGATACCAGAGGACATCACTGTCACTTCAATGCCCTCAGACAACTGGAAGCTTTTTTTGGAGCACTCCCAGGAATCAGGGAATGTCAGAACTGTCCCATTCAGCTATCAATCCCTTATTGAGCAGGCAATGTCCCCAGTGAAGAAAAAGGCTGCCCTTGATGCTCACCCATGTCCTGATGTAACTGATTTCTACCAAGAACCCAACTGCAGCACAAAGGGAAGGGGACAAACCCCAGAGCACAGCCCAGCAGGACCCTCCACCACCCAGGGCCACATCCAGGAGCTGCTCAGAACTCATACTCACAGCCTCCACTTCCTTCAGCACTTTGTGTTTGATGTTGATGTCCTCGAACACGGCCTCGATGATCATGTCTGCCTTCTCAAAGCCCTTGTAGTCCAGCTGGCCCATCAGGTTGCTGAGGATGGAGTCCCTCTCAAATGATGTCAGGCTCTTCTTCTTCACCTTGCTGTTCAGCCTAGGGAGGGACAGCTCTGTCACAGCTCCTGAGAGGACCAGCCAGGCTGCTGGAGGTGCACCACAGGCATCCCACCTCTCTCCCTCCCAGAGCTGCCACCCAAAACTCCACCTCCAACCCTACAGGACTCTCACTCTGTGTTCTGACCCCTCCTTCCACGTGGAAACAGGAGAGTCCTGCTCCCAGAGCTCAGCTGAAGGTCAGTCACTGACATTCCTGATGACACACAGCTGAGCACTATCAATGCAGAGCCAGGAGAACATGGAAAGAAATTCAGGAAGAAAAGCCTGGAATGCCTCCCTTGACATGGGCCTTTAGGCAGCCAGAATTACTCTTTCCTTAGCTCTAGAAGTTACTGCTGAATCTAATACCCAAACTTAGGTCTCTGTCTACCTAAGGAACTAAGGCTGAGTCACTGGGCCCATCCCACAGCAATATCCCAGCACACTGCAGGGGACAACATGAAAATGAAGCTTTTCTGTGACATCCAATGGCTCCTCCAGCAGAACAGCAGTGTCAGGAGTTCCTGATGCTGACAGCAGAGGAGAATTGTGACTAAAGGCAGCCCAAAGCCACCAGAGCAAATCCCCCTGAACTCACATACCCCTTGAAGACCTGCTGCTGGCCTCTGTCCAGGCCCTTCTGTGTGGTGTCCTTCAGAATGGTCTTGATGCCCTTATCCACGGAAACCTGGGCGATGCCGGCTCCCATGAGCCCCGCTCCCAGCACAGCCAGAGTCCTGCAGGGAAGGACCAAGGGGACACATTCAGAGCTGGACGTGGCTGAATTCCCATCGCTGCTGGCAGACTCACACAGACCCTGCCAAACACCCAGGTACCACCTGAGTGAGGTCACACAGGAGCGAGGCCTCCAGACTGCAGTGGGTCAGCCTCTGGAGGCTGGGAACCTCTGCTCTGATACACAGCTCTCCAGCCCACCCAGTCCCAGGAGCCTTTCAGGGTCCTCCAACTGCTCCTTCAGGCATCCCACACTGGCACTTACTTGACCTCCTTCTGAGGTGTCCCAAACTTGTTCTTCTTGCAGTGCACCTGCCCGTGGTAGAGCCCCATCAGCGCCTTGGATTCTTTGGTCACTGCAAGTTGGCCAAAGCTCTGGAAGAAGGGGAAGAGGGAAGCAGAGTTCGGCATTAAGCAGCAGTCTCAGTGCCAGCACATCAAAAACATGGCAAGGGGGGAGACAGGCTCTGTGTGACCTGGATGGAGAAGGGACAAGGGCACAGGTCACCTCTGAGGAGAGGCACCTTCTGGGCTCAGCACAGCCCACCCTGCACCACCTCCTTCTCCCCAAAAGCAGAAGGACGTGGAGCTGCTGGAGAGAGTCCAGAGGAGGCCACAGAGATGCTCCCAGGGCTGGAGCCCCTCTGCCATGGAGCCAGGCTGAGAGAGCGCGGGGTGTTCACCTGGAGAAGGAAGGATCCAGGGAGAGCTCAGAGCCCCTTGCAGGGCCTAAAGGGGCTCCAGGAGAGCTAGAGAGGGACTGAGGACAAGGGATGGAGGGACAAGAATAGCTTCCCACTGCCAGAGGGCAGGGATGGATGGGATATTGGGAAGGAATTGTTCCCTGGGAGGGTGGGCAGGCCCTGGCACAGGGTGCCCAGAGCAGCTGTGGCTGCCCCTGGATCCCTGGCAGTGTCCAAGGCCAGGTTGGACATTGGGGCTTGGAGCAGCCTGGGACAGTGGGAGGTGTCCCTGCTCAAGGCAAGGGCTGGAACTGGACGGGCTTTAAGGTCCCTTCCCACCCAAACCAGTCTGAGATTTGATGATTCCCAGTTCCTCAGCGACAGGACTTGATTTCCCTGACATGAGACCCTTCCTACCCACACGCATCCCACATTAAGTGGAGCCACTGTCCCCACAGATCCGGGTGGAAGGACCCTGTCCTCAGGCTTTGACAAAAATCTTTACCAACAGGTCAGTTCTCTCTGACAGCAGCAGCCTGATCCTGTTTTCAGAGGATCACAAGCAAAAAATAAAACACCTGCATAACCTCCCAGCACGAATGTTCTGAGGAACACAAAGACAGCACAAGCACACACAAAACAAAGGTTGTCTGAGCCAAGTCTGCCAAGGAAAAGCAGGGAATGTGGTTTGGAGCAGGCTGTACCTTCCTTCACCACTGCCCTGCGAGTTAAAACATCCAAAACAAAAGCCTAGAAGAGAATCTGCAAACTCCTGTCCTAGGGGAGAGAGGGATGCCGTAAAAAAGCCACGACACTGACACTTATTATTCTTCAGGGGTTCTGGGAAGATCTCCATCCTGCTGCTGTTCCTGGGAAAAAAACCATTCATTCTTTGCTGTAAGGAACAGAGTATCCCAAGGCTTTTATTCAGCACCAGACCAAACGTGGGTGGAATGCACAACCAGCAGGGATGGGGCACAGCCAGGAGGGCACTGGTAAGGTGACAGCTACAGCTCAGACCAGGCCTCGGCAGCAGAAGGAGACAAAAGGAGTTACAAAGCACATTAGGGAAGTGGGATGTGGATGGATTTCACCAGCATTTAAGGGGCAGCAACCTTGGGGATGACCCAAATACAGAGATAATCAGATGTGGGGCTGCTGGGGACTCAATCTTGCAGAGCTGGCAGTGCGCAGGTAACCCCACCCGTGACTCTGTGCACAGCCAGAATTGCCTCTGTGGCACCAGAAATAACAAATTTGAGCACAATTGTGGCAAAAACAGGACCGGTGAGGAAAAAATAATTAGGGGTCTGTTGTTTATTATGGCAGAGGAATAGAGGGATGAGGATGGCCAAGGAAAACAAAGACTCTGTGTGTGTGTGCAGAATAAACGGGTCACACACAAACTGCTGGGGAGGACCCTTGCCTGCTCCAGCCCTGGACCTGCCCACCACAGTGTCCTACACCCTCAATTCAACTCTATTCCAGTTTTCCCTGTGTCCCAGCAAAGCTCAAGCAGGACTGGATGGTGTTTAGGACATGAGGCCCATGTGCCAGCATGGTCAGATGGGTGAGAGATGAAACATCCACAGCCAGCTCCTAGATGGGGGTGTGGAACTTCAGCTCTGCTGCCCCATCCAGGAGGAGCAGCATCAATCATCCACACTGGCCTTGCCTGTGAGTGGTTTGAGTTGAGGCTCCCCATCCCTGGAAGTACCCAAGGCCAGGCTAGAGGGGGCTTGGAGCAACCTGGGATAGGGGAAGGTGTCCTGGCCATGGCAGGGGTGGAATGGGATGAGCAGCAGGCCGTGATGAACCCTTTGTGTGGTTAAACACAGATCCCCTGGCCACACCAGCACCCGATCCCTGCCAGGATCTCCTCTCCTTACCTGGGATTCAATGAGGTATCCAGCATCATTCCCCTGATCCAGCCCAGTTTTTACGACCTAATCCAAAAGCAGTAAAGACACACCACAGTTCAGTCATGCTGCAAACACACACTTTAACAGGATTCCCTGCTGTCTCCAGTGACCCCTCCCCAACATCCAAGGCACATTTCAGACTCCCTGAGTCTTGTCCCTGCTGCTCTTAGCAGAGCTGTGTCACCCTGTCCTTCTGGCACAGGACAGGTGAGGAGTTTACCACCAGGTTCATTTTTAGCCATCCCTTGTGATTTTAGGAACTGTGCTCCTGTAATGTCACTGCTCTTGGAATCCTTCACAGGTTTTAGAGAAGTCTTGGCAACAACTTCAGTAGTGAAAAGTCATTTTACAATAAGGATTCAATCACAGAGTGTCTGTAACAGGATGTCTGTGTAACACAGGGGACTAATAAAGTATTATGTAGTTAGTGCTATGAAAATTGTAGCAATTTCTATTTTCATGGTGTCGAACAGGTCTCCTGAACTCTCCAGAGACTGTATAGAAAACCTGGGAAAACTGCAGCCGAAAGTCTCACGGACAAAATATTCCAGCTAAGCCTTCCCTCAGCCGGGATTCCTGCTCTACCCCTCACTGGTAACCAGCACCCATAAACTAGTGATCATATTTTGGGCAGTGATACTGAATTCTACCCAGCACTCCTCAGGACCGATTCTGTGAGGATCAGGATGTTGGCTTGACTCAGAGGAAGGATCACCTTCCCTCTGCCTGTCCCACGTCACTCCATGGATCCACCTGCCCTGCAGTTCCTCCCACCTCGCAGGGGGGTTACCTCGATGATCTTCAGAGGAGCAGGGTAGAGTCCTTTGGTTTGCTTCTGAACTTTACTCTCCACTGTCTTGTAAACTTGCTGCCTCACGAAGGGAAGAGCCATGGCATAGTCTGTTAGCCCTGCAAGGTGGGACAGAACAGGGGTCAGCACAGTGCTGGTGCACAGCCAGCCTGCCAGGACGGACTGCAAAGGTAAGGGAATACAAATGTGAACACCTGCACTAGAAACATGCACCTGAAACCCAGGCACAGGCAGCAGGGGCTGCTCAGAGGGTTTCCATGGATTATTCCATGGGCAAGTCTCATTGAGGGCTGAAGTGTCTTCCTAACACGACTGGTGACAGACTGAGCACTGGGAAGCAGAATTCCCAGAGATGTCCCCATTTCTGGGCTGTGCTATCGAGGATCAGCACAGAGCAGCCCCTTGTGCCTCTTCCCACTCGAGTTCACAAGCTTGGTACAGGACTTGCCCCTAAAACTTTGCAGATGGACAGTCCCTGGAGGTACCTGCTCCCTCTCACTCCTTGAGGCCTGGCTCCCTTCCAGCAGCCTCAGGAGCCACCACGTCCAGCTCTGCCAAAGCCCAGGTCTGCAGAGCAATGTTTTCTCTACCACCTCACATCGCTCAAGAGATGATTCCAGCATGAAATAACTTGGTTTTGAAATGGAATTAAGTAGGAGCACGAACACATCCTGGAGAAGCCAAGCTGGATTACACTCACTGCTGTCCTTTGGGATTTGTCCATTTTCACTTACTCTGCACGAGTCCTCTGGATCTCTTGGCAGACACAGTCTTGTTGGCCAGTCCCCTGGCAAAGCCAATGGCCACCTCCTCCAGGTACTCGATTGTTCTTGCTTCTGGAGTCTTCAGTCCCGGCCCTGTGGAGAGCAGAAAACACAGCACAAATTATTCCTGAGGGATGAGGATGCAGGGAAACCAGGACCAGACACAACATGATCCTCTGAACTGCCCCCACTCCATGCCCCGCTCTTGTTGGACTTTGCTTGGTTATGACCAACGGTGGAAAGGCTCAGCAGGGACCATATGAAGGCCCCAAGGGATTTATACAGAGGATATTGTGCAGAAATGCTGGAATGGCAGCTCCCCGTGGGAGCAGGGCCAAGTTACATCCAACTCTGCAATCAGAGCAGGTTGCTCAGGGACACCTTCTGCCAGCCTCCGGACACCTCCAAGGACAGAGGTTCCATGACCTCTCTGGAGGTGTCTTCAGCTCCTGACCATCTTTTTGCCATTTGTGCCCTTTATCACTCAAACCTTCCACTTGACATAACTGCAGGCAGCTGGAATCCTGAGGGAACTGAGGTGCCCTGCCTCCCCTCCCTCCTGCTGCATCTCTCCTCTCCTTTGTGGAACAAGTGTGTCCCACCACGCAGTGCCAACACTGAGCTGTTAAACACACAGACAGCATTTTGGGAGTGCTGAATCCCTGGAAATCCCAGTACTGGAGCCAATGACCAACAAACCCCCACCTTTGAACTCAGTGCAGGAAACCTCTCACTTGCTTTAGCTACTGCCACAATCCATCACACCTGGCCCAACTTAAAGCTGTCCCAAGCCACCACAAAACCAGTTTTAGCAGCTTCTGAGGGTGGGTTGCACAATTTCCAAGCACAGGAATCCTCCTTATTTCCAGACAATTGTATCATCAGGACAGGAGGACACAGCACAGGGCTGAACAGGCAGCTGTGAGATGCTGCCAGAGGCAAACTCTGAGTCATTAATGACAGAGCAGTGCCTGGTGAAGCTGCACAGGGCCACCAAGTAGACCCTGGAGCTAAATGTGCAACCTTGGGCTGAACAAACCTGGTGGGATTACAACCCTGTGTCCCTGCAGCTGGGCAGGGCCATTCACCTTCATACAAACTGCTCCAAACATTCCCAGATACTGCACAGAGTCTTCAGAGCTAAGGAAACACCCCACAGACACCCCGACAGAGGAGACAGGTAAAATCCAAAATCAGAAACTCCCTCCTGTTTCAGCTCCCACTATTCCCCCCCTCCACAAAGGGCTGAGGTCCTCAGTTTAAAGGTTTGAATCACAGAAACTCAGAATTGTTTGGTTGGGAAGGGAATGTTAAAGGTCTCATAATTCTCCCCCTGCCCATGGCAGGGACACCTCCCACTGTCCCAGGCTGCTCCCAGCCCCAGTGTCCAGCCTGGTCTTGGACACTGCCAGGGATCCAGGGGCAGCCACAGCTGCTCTGGGCACCCTGTGCCAGGGCCTGCCCACCCTCCCAGGGAACAATTCCTTCCCAATATCCCATCTCTCCCTGTGCGCTGGCAGTGGGAAGCCATTCCCTGTGTCCTGTCCCTCCATCCCTTGTCCCCAGTCCCTCTCCAGCTCTCCTGGAGCCCCTTTGGGCCCTGGAAGGGGCTCTCAGCCCTCCCTGGATCCTTCACAAGGTGAACACCCCCAGCTCTCCCAGCCTGGCTCCATGACAAAAGGGCTCCAACCCCTGCAGTATCTCTGTGGCCCCTTTGTTTCACCTCTCTTTGTGTAACAATCTGAGGGTTTTCACCCAGCAGACCCCTGAAGCTGCTCGCTGCTGGGGGAGTCTCTCAGCAAGAAGAAGATAAAGCAGCACAAACACTCCGACAGCTCAGGGAAGCTCCCTGTGGAAGTCTCCCTCCTGCCCTGGCAGAATGTCAGAGCCAGTCCAAGGAAAAACAGGCCAAACAATGTAGTTGATTTTACAGGCAGCAGACAAAACACAGCACAGAGCTGCTGCATAATCTATATTTCAGCAATGCCCAGTGGGTTTTAGAGAATTCACTGGAAATCCAAGAGCATTTGGGAGTTAAGAGCTCAGACTTCACCAGCTTCCAAATTCTCTTCTCACCATTCAAGGCTGAGACCTTGAGCTTTATGACTTGATGTGCTACCTCAATCCCTGATTTCCTGTTTCCAGTAGCTTGGATACATTAACAAGTGCTGGATTCTGATACTCCAGCTGAAGAAAACTGCTGTTCGTTTCAAAGTCTGTGTGAATGGTTCTCACAGCTCAAAGTGGCTGACTCCACATATGTGGGTTTACTTTACCTGCAGTTAATTCCCAGTGTTTTGTTGTGCCCTAACCCAGGAGCTCTGAGCTGTCCACGCCCATCTGCTTTCTTTTATAAATGGCACATGCCAGAATTGGATCCAAGGAATGCTGCAGAGCTCCCTGCTGAAGGAGAACTGATTGCAAGCCCTGAAACTGCCTCCTGATTGATGGTGTCTGTCTCCTTCCAAGCTTTCTGTCATCAGTTAAAGCATCACCCCAGGTAGCACTGCTTTCCCCAGACACAGAGTGAACAGGAGCCCTCCTGGCGCTGGCTGCTGTTTGGATAACAAGGAACACATCCAATGTTTGCATATCATTTGTATTTCTGTGTTCCTCCTACGTGCTCCTCTGGGCTGAGCCAGGATTCCCAGCAGCTCCTCAGAAAGCTCACGTTTCTTTTCAGCAGCTTGGGGTAATTGTGGGTATAAACAGCCACATTTGCTGGCTCTTAAAAAACAATTCACTTCTAAGCAAGTATCAAGTGGGAAAGTTTATCCAGGCAATTTTAACTCCAGCCTGAGAACCACAGATCTGTCTTACAGGAATGAATACAGCTAAAGATAAGCTAAGGATACCTGTGTATCCTGGACTGATCACCCAGCATGAGGAGCAGGAAAGGGGAGATTCTGACCCTGTGCCCCTGTGCTCAGGTGAGACCCCACCTGCAGAGCTGCCCCAGCCCTGGGGCCAGCAGCAGAAGGATGAGGAGGTGCTGGAGAAGAGTCCAGAGGAGGCACCAGGGGATCAGAGGGATGGAGCAGCTCTGCTGTGAGGAAAGGCTGAGAGAACTGGAATTGTTCAGCCCGGAGAAGGCTCTGGTGTGACCCACTTTTAGCCTTCCAGTACCTGGAGGAGCTGACAGGAAGGATGGAGAGAGACTATGGACAAGGGATGGAGGGACAGGACACAGGGAATGGCTTCCCATTGCCAGAGGGCAGGGATGNCTCCTCCATTTAGTCACCTTCCAAGAAAGCTGCCCTAGTGAAAGAACTTTGGGAGCAAGACATTATTCAGCAGCCTGCTCAGCACTTGGAATCCTGCAGTTTGCAGGGAATTTCTCCACCCAGCTGACAGCCAGCTGGCAATTCTGAGTGCCTAAGCCATGGGGGTGCCTGCTCCAGCTCCTGTCAGGGATTACCATCTGCAGGCTGCAGAACACAGACATCAGTCATCTATTGTCCTTCCATTAGGGGCTGCAATCTGTCCTCTGACATGATAAATGAGGAACGTGGGCTCTTATCTGGATAATTAGCTTAAGGAGGAGAGCCAGCAGGCCTGCCCTCCGTGCTGACCCCTCCTGTTCACTCAGCTGCTGCAGCAGCCTCACGTTTCAAGGTCCCTGTGCTCATAAAGTGGGAACAGGGATTCCCCTGCAGAGCAGGACAAGACCTCTCCACACATTTTGGTGAGGGGAGAGGTTCCCTGACAGGCAGCAGCACATCAAGGAACTGAGAGACCCCGTCTGACCTAGTGGTTCCACCAGCTGGTCAACCAGCCCCATCTTCTTGGCTCTGTCTGCACGGATGTTCCTCCCAGTCAGCATCATATCAAAGGCAGCAGGAAGTCCCACCTGCAAGGGCAGAAAGAGGATTCTGGAGTGGGAGCTTGCCAGGCAGAAGGGGCTATGGGGTTAAGTTTTCCTCTTACTCACCATCTTTGGCAGCCTCTGAGTACCCCCTGCTCCGGGCAGGAGACCCAGCAACACTTCAGGTGTTCCCAAGACTGTTTTCTTGTCCTTTGTTGCTACTCTGTAGTGACAGGCAATGGCAACCTCAAAAAAGGAAGAGACAAGGAAAGGTTTCCCTGTGAAAGACCACAGGAGAACTGGGCATCCATCACACAGCTCTCTCCCACACACTGCCTCAGCTTTCCTTATGACCCTGCCCCAATTCCTTAATCCAACTGCCCAAATTCCCTCTGTGCTCACTGATGGCTTCTTCTGGGGGATGACAGCAAGCAGGTATGAGATGAACATCAAACTCCCAAACTGATTTTAAATCTCACCCAGACCATCAAGGGCTTAATTAATTCACTACACCAAGAACACAGTCCCATCTATGGGTCAGCCATGACTCCTGGTTTATCCCTGGATTGCCAAGCCCAGATGAGTCAACACACTGAGTGTAAAAAGCTGTGACTGCTTGAGAAATCAGTACAAACTGAAGAGACTCCATTCCAAGATTACACTGCTTTAGTAACAACTCTGCTCCAGGAATTAGCAGAGCCTTGCAGTTTACAAAATCCTAGATGGAGATTGCAAGGCAGAAGACCCAGCTGAAGCACTGGAGTGGAGCTGCCGGCAGGGTGGAACCTGGCTGGGTCCCCACACTCACCCCTCTCACAGCAGCCCCATAAAGAATGGAAGTTGCTGGGATACAAGGCTCACTTCATCTGAAAAGCAGCAATTTCCCGGCTGAACTCTGCCAGCAGCATTGATGCAGATCCAATGCCTGCTGGAAACAGCCGGTTTTCCCTGGGACACTCATCTAAATACTAGCCTGGCCCACACAGGTTCAGATTTGATTTGCTCTCTTTCCACAGCAGCAGCAGAACTCACATGACAGAGCCCTGAAGCACAACCAAGTCATTAACTTGCCACAAACTCATTTACATGATGTAATGAGCCCTCATCAGCTCCCAGACTCGTCTCACAGTACCAGTCCTGCCGGCATCATTTGGATAACCAGAGAACCAGCAGGGTCAGCTCCCACTCCTACTGGGAGCCCCAGGACTGTCCAGTACCTCCAGCCCTCCTCCCAGGCAGCTGCCACTGATGGCAGCAACGACGGGCTTTGGAGAGTGCTCAATCTTTTCCAGCATCTTCTGTCCGTCCTGAGAGAGCTGAGTCACTTCCTGAGCAGTCTTGCAGGCTTCAAGCATGCTGGGGGGAGGAGAGAGGTGGATCAGGATGGGAAAAGCACCGACAAAACAGCAGGAAAATGAGAGGTTTTGACGAATTTGTCCCTGTTTGCCCACAATCTCCAGTGCCTGACGGGCAAGCAAGAGCTGCTTAGGCCCCAGTTTTGGATCAGACAACACAGGGAGACCAAACCCAGCAGGGTCAGGCCCTGCACGCTGACACAGGCTGTGCCTGAGGGACTGAATGGGATCCCTTGTGCCAGGGCTCTGGAAGCCTTTGGGAGAGGAGGAAGGGTCACAGGAAGCCTCAAAGCACCTGCCAGGAAGGGTGGAGGAAAGAGTCCAGGATCACTCTTTAGAGGAGCAGATGGCCAGTGCTCTGATGCCACACTGCCAATTAGAGACTCCCTGTGCCAATTATTCTCCTGGAGGCTCTCAGCCTTCGCCAGGCAGGAGCAATTTGGGAAGCTGGAGGTGCTGAGGCCAGGAGACACCTCTTAACCACAGCCTGGCCTCTGCTCTGCTCACCTCCTTCCCTCCTGCACAGGGAGCAAGTCTCTGTCCCTGGACAAGGCCAGCCAAAAATGGAACACAGTTTTGGAGGGTCTATTCATAATTTACCTTCTTTCCTCAGAGCTTTCTGGCTTTATTGTCTTTAAGCAACTATTCTGTCCTGTCAGTGTCAGCAGTAGGAGCCAATGGCATTCCAGGTCCCAGTGGGCACCCACAGGATCATCCCACACCCTGGAGAAGTTACCCAGAGAGCCTGGGAGGCTGCTCAGCACAGGGCAGGGTGCCAGGCTGGAAGGCTGCCAGGCACTCCAACCCAGCTTAAACGAGTCCTGCATGTGAATTACCCACTCTTGTTGTACCCCAGACCGAAGGACAATGCCCACCCCGGAGCCAGGATGGGTTTCCTTGGCTGCACCCCACCACGCAGGAAGGAGGGACCAAGCATCACAGCCAGGAGGGGTTTAAGGACTCGCCACGTCCCTCTTTGCTGAGATCCTCACTTTATTCCAGCAACTCTGGCATCCTGAGCACGTGGGTTTCCCTCCCAACCTGTGCCTCACCCCGGGGAGATGTCAGGCACAAACTGCTGGATCTCAGGGACACTTCCAGCTCCTGTGCTTACTTGAGATCCGCTCCAGCAATGAAAGAGCCCGGCTTGGAGGAGATGAGCACGGCGCTCTTCACAGCCTCGTTGGCCCAGATCTCGTTCATGACGTCGGTGAACTCTGCACTCAGCTGCTTGGACAGGGTGTTCACCTGGGAGCAAAGCAGCACCGTCAGCAGGAGCTCAGCTGGAGCCCACATCTTGGCCTAGCACAAAACCCACTCCAGGATAAAACCCTGCAGCAGGTCATCTTTAATTAGGAAGTTCCTCTTCAACCTTCCCAACAGTGGGTTTGTGGCCCCAAATACTGATTTTATGAGATCGTAAACTGTTTTTTTTCTATATAGTCATAGAATCACAGAACGGTTTGGGATGGAAAAGACCCTTCAAGGTCATTTCATCCAACCCCCTGCGATGAGCAGGGACACCTTCCACCAGACCAGGCTGATGACATCCTTCCAGCTTTACTGAAAGGCTGCAACAAGCAGGACAAATCCAGCCTGGGTTCTTTAGGTACCACCAAATCCTCACATAAAACAGAATATTTCAAACCTGAGATTACTGTTGCTCAAAATGAAGGAGTATATAAAAAAACCCTTCTGGTCTGCTACAATAAATACAAGATTTTTCATAGCACTAGTAGTTCAATCTTTATATCTTGTATAATATCAGAGCAGCTCAGCTGCTTAGCTTTAAAAAACAGGATTTTATTGCAAGCTCTACCATAGCTTCATAAAGGGCATTTCCATCAAATTCATTACTGGTTACAAGACTCCAAAATGCATTTTTAAATGTATTCCTCAGATGTCATTTACAGAGTTCCTGCCTCCTGATACCTAAACAACTGCAGCTGTATTGACCTAAAAAATGAAAATTAGGTTCTCTTTATATTGTATTCATGATAATAGAATCAAAAGCATTTATGGATCCCAAAGCACTGAGGTACGGACACACGCTTTAGCTGTCTTGAATACAAGAACTAAGCAAGATTTAATTTTTTTTCAAAGTTTTCCTTAAGATTTGGAACTTAACAAGACCTTGTACCTGCGAGAGAGACAAATTAGCTTAGCACGCACAAAGTGCTCCGAGAGGCAGCTCCAGATACATCACTAAAATCCCCAAATCTTCTTTTCCTACTTCTCCTTTGCTCCCGACTTTGTAAGGCTGCAGGTTAGGAAAGTTCTTGGCCTTAAATGGGAATTTTCAATACCTTGGAATTTGGTGTGTTGAAGCGCACGACAGCAACATCTCCTTTGATATCACAGCTGACGTGGGTTCTGTCTGCAAACAAACACAAGGGTCAGCTCCTGCTCCACGGATTTTAAGGAAAAAAATGGATTTATAGAAAAGCTTCACACTTACTCTGGAGGGCACTGGAGGTGGAGATGTTACGGCAGGCATAACCTAAGGACAAGACGTCACAGGTGTTAAAGGAATTCTCAGCAGTCTCATCCTAACTGTCTCCCAGCTCCTCTCACCTGCCAAGGGCAGCTTTTGGAAAACCCTGGGCACGAGCCAGTCCCTCCCCTCAGGGCCCGACCTGTGCCCCCACCAGAGTCCAGCAGGTTCCACAGCACTGCAGTGACCTTCCAGCACTGACCCCACACCGCAGCGCCAGCAGCGCCCAACCGAGAGCAGCAAAAACCAAATCCTTCTTCCCAATCAGCTGACAAGGGATGGAGCAGGTGGCACAGGGAGTTCTGCCTTTATTATCCCCATTCCAACCGCTTCACATGCTAAACCAGGGACCCTCCTGCACTTTGGGGAGCTTCAAGGTGAATTCCCTGCAATGCAAACACAGCTGTCCAGGGTATTTCTGTAAAAACACACTCTGGTGCCAGCAAATGGGGCCAGCCCAAGTGTGACCACACAGATCTCAGGGGGCACAACTGCAGAGCTACAAAAGGCTCACAAAATATTTATTCCTGCCTCCATCGATCAACAAAATACTCAGAATCACAGACTGGTTTGGGTGGGAAGGGACCTTAAAGCCCATCCAGTGCCACCCCCTGCCACGGGCAGGGACATCTTCCACTGCCCCAAGGTGCTCCAAGCCCTGTCCAACCTGGCCTTGGACACTGCCAGGGATCCAGGGATCCCAGCTGCTCTGGGCATCCTGTGCCAGGGCCTCCCCACCCTCCCAGGGAACAATTCCTTCCCAGTATCCCATCTGGCAGTGGGAAGCCATTCTACCTTGTCTGCCCCTCCATCCCTCATCCAGAGTCCCTCTCCAGCTCTTGGATCCACCTCTACTAATGACAAACAAAGCACATGAACATGTCTTGCTCCAGAGCCCTCAGAAAACTCAGACCAGGGGATCAACAAGTTCTGCCCACAAGTTTCGGACTCGTGAATATCCTCTTTCTGCTCGGAAATTGTGTTTGGCCCCATGACCTCTCAGCACATGAATGAACCCCAGCTCCATTCAAGCAACCTTGATCTTGACTCTGAGGATCCCCTAAGTCAGATCCAGGCTGAATCCCTGCCAAAGATGCTTTAAGTCTGAATTCCAGTAACAGTGTAACTTCCACATGTATCTACCAGCTGGCACACAGCCAATCAGCCAGGGGAGGGTTCTGCTCAGCACTGATAAAACCTTTAGGAATGAAACGTTCCCTTTTCCCAGCAGCAAGAAGGGAGAATAATCCAGCACCAGGAGAATAAACTGTGAACTGTGCCTCTCCAACAGGTGTCTCCCCCTGCCACAGCCCCGTGACACGGGCTCGGGGCTGGGGCCCCTCTGCACTTTGGCCTCATTTCCACCTTGTCCGGGGTGCTGGCAGTAGGGACGGACCTTTGCCCCCATTCCTGAGCCCAGGCTACGCGGTGTGATGCCGTGGGGATGGAAATTCAGCGTCAGGCTGTCCCAGCAAACAGGTCTGGGGTGCGTGTGTGTGTCATGTGCCCACAGCAGCATTTTACAAACAAAGAGTGAACCGGTTCCCACTCCAAAGCTCCTCAGCAATATTTAATACCCACGTGTGATTGCTCCATCCAACATTCATTTCACTAAACTTTTTGTGCGCCCAAGCCAGGCACTCCTGAAAATAAGCACCAACATTCAATTCCCACAAACCGAGTGTGGGCTGACAACAATTCCTCTGGCAAGAGATGCTGCCCAGCAGAACACGATGCACCTGTAACAGCAGTATTTTAACCCAATAAAAGCCACACAACCTCTTTGAAGAGAAGGCAAGAGCTGAACTATCTCCCTGAATTCATACATTCAATCCTTGGAGCAAGCTGGGATAGCGCAAGGTGTCCCTGCCCACGGCAGGGGTGTGGAACAAGATGAGCTTTAAGATTCCTCCCAGCCAAACCAGTCTGGGATTCCATGTTTTTTGCTCTTTACATGGCTTTCCTTTCCCATATCAGTTCCCAAAGAGATTCCTCCCGTGAAAACCTTCAGCCTTGAATTCCCCTCTGCCTTTCCAGTCTCACAAAAAAAAAGAGATGAAGTAGGAAAAAATAAACCAAGGGCATGACTGGACAAACCTCACTCCATTTGAATGTAGACTCTTCTGGGAGAGGTGCTGTCTGCAGGGCAACAGCTGGTTAACACTGCAGAGAGGTTTCTGTAGCCTGACCGTGGTTTATTTTAAGTCCAGAATATTTGTGGAAAACACCTTTTGCCAGAAAACAAAAGCAGCTCCTCGGCCCCGGTCCCTGCACATCTGCTTTGGGTGTTGATCCCTTCAGCTCTGCAATGGGAACGTGCCAAGACCGGAGCCAGAAAAATCCTCCAAAATACTGCAGGAAGCAGCAGCCCAGCTGCACGCTTCCAACACGTCCCATCATTCATCCCAGAGTTAAAGCCCTGAGAATCAGTTCCAGTCTCACTCCTCCACTCACTCCAGCTCAAAGACTGCCCAACACCAGGACACCAACACTTCAGGTGCTCAGGACTTTGCCGAGGACTTGGATGCACCAGAGAATGGACAACACCCCACCCCACAGCCTAGCCTGCTCCTTCCTACTTTCTCTTTTCCCTGTAACTACCTCAGCTGCTTCCCTGCCCAGCACTTCCCCTTCCCGCCCTTCCACTCACCCGGACGTGGCACACCACTTGAACTGGGAACGGCCTCCATGGGTGACAGCTCAGGGAAAAAGCCTTTTTCCAGTCCTGGAGCACCCCAAGCCCCAGCAGGACGGACGGGATGAAGCTCAGGCCACCTGAGCTGTCCCTGCGAGCTGAGCAGGGAGCTGTGACCCGAGAGATGGGAAGCTCCTGGCAGACTGAGCTTCCCAATGCACTCCGGGAAGCTGGCGGCGCACGGATGTGGCCCAGCAGGTACAGCCAGCCCTGGAGCTCACCTGGCTCCTGCCTGCTGCCCGCCTTTGGGCTGCCCCAGGGAGCTCTGCATCCACTTCCCAGACGCTTTGCAAGGCAGAACAGGGGTATTAATTAATTATGAGCAGTGACAGCGTCCTCGGAGCAGCTCCAGGGCTGTTTGTTGTGAAGAGTTTTACCGGTCAGAACAAGAATTCCAATCAGCAACAGCCTGAGAACTCCCCGGAGTTGCCAAAAGTCTCCTCATCAGTGATTGCAGCACCCTGTCACGTACAAACCTGCTCCAAGGCTGCACGTAACACAGGTGTGATCCCACAATCATGGAATTGCTCACGTTGGAAAAGACCTTTCAGAGCACTGAGCCCAGGCTTGGGTTTAAATGAAACGCAGCTGGATTTTGGGTCAACATCAACAGCAGAGTCTGAGGCCCTTCAAAGTGCTCAAATACGAGGTTTCCAGTGCTTCCCAGCCAGGCCCTTTGGCGTTCCCAGGGCTCCTGGGGACTCCCTGCCTTGGTAGCCAGGAAGCACCAGGCCAGCTCTGTGAACAGGCAGGAGAGAGCCACAGCCCTGCCCGGGCTGGCAGGGGAGATACCTCACACAAAATCATGGAATCATTGAATCGCAGGATGGTTTGGGTGAAGGGACATTAAAGGCCATCCAGTCCCACCCCCTGCCATGGGCAGGGACACCTTCCACTGTCCCAGGGCACTCCAAGCCCCAATGTCCAGCCTGGCCTGGGACACTGCCAGGGATCCAGGGGCAGCCACAGCTGCTCTGGGCACCAGAGCCAGAGCCTCACCCCCTTTACAGGGAACAATTCCTTCCCAATACCCCATCTAACCCCGCTGCCTGGCAATGGGAAGCCATTCCCTGTGTCCTGTCCCTCCAGGCCCTTGTCCCAAGTCCCTCTCCAGCTCTCCTGGAGCCTCTTTAGGCTCTAAGTTCTCCCCAGAGCCTTCTCTTCTCCAGGCTGAACGATCCCAATTCTCCCAGGCGAGAAATCATGGAGCACCTGGAGACACAGGCAGGCCTGGGCACACAGGGATACCCCTTCCCATGGATACACCTGCATGCCTGGAGGGCAGCCACGGGATCCAGACGCCCAAACACATGGGGACACCCTCTCCTTTCCAAGCAGGCAGGCGGGGCACTGGGGACAGGCACACGCGTCAGGGCACAAGGACATTCTCTCCCTGAGGATCAGCTCACGTGCAGGGACCATCCTGACCGGAGGGTGTGTCCCCCCTCAGTGCCAGGTCACAGGGACCCCAAGAGCTGCACACGGATTCCCACAGCATGTCCATGTGCAAGGACTGGCACAGCAGAATATCCCCCATGGTGGGGGACACACCCCCCGGAGACCCCTGGACATGAGGGGACAGACCTTGGGGGGGATGTTGGGGACCTGCCAGGGATCCCCCTGAGTGACTCACAGGCCATGGGGACAAACCCCTCGCACGGGGCACAGACACGCGGGGATACCTCCCACCCCACAGCTCCCCCGGGGATCCCCTGGTCCCAGTCTCGGTCCTCACAGACCCCTCCCTGGGAACACCCCATTTCTCACAGCCCCCCACGGTCACACCACCTGGAGACCCCCTCCGGGACACCCAGACAGCCCTCACTCCTGCCACAGCACCAAGAAACCCTCTCTGTGATACCCTGTCCCTCATCCCCTCGATGCCACCCCAGCCCTCGCCCACTTACTGCCCTGTCCGTGTTTCCTCACCTCTCAGTTCTCCCTCCCCGACCCCTCAGTGCCGCCCTGCCCTTCGCACCCTCAGTATCCCCCCCGCCCTCACCTCTCAGTGCCTCCTCACCGTCCCACCAAAACTTATTCCCCAGAGAGTCCCGTCCCAGCCCTCGCCCCCTCAGCGCTCCCCCGACT
>VZTG01005690.1:502-15593 GCA_013397845.1 Melanocharis versteri | reverse complement strand
CTTGCAGGGCTGCACAGCTTTTTTTTTTTTTTTTCTCACTTAAATCCGTGTCATCCCTTGGATTATTCATGTGGCTGTTTTGTTTGGTTGCTTCTGCAGTCTAATACTATAATTATTGCTGAAAATGAGATTGATTTGACTCCCAGGATGCGACAGGTCAGCACCAGATGTATTTTTGGAGTCCTTTTTAATAGAGCTGGGGAGGGTTTTTTGAGGCCGTGCTCTCTAGGGACTGCAAAGGAAAATTCGAGCTGCTTCCTCCCCTTCTGTCTTTCAGGGCTTTGTGTTTTGCTGACTTGATACCCTCAATTCTAATGAAAAACATCATATATATATAGATATCATATATATTGAGAGATATTTTCAAAGGCAGACTCAGCAGGAGGAATTCAGCTCCAGTTTAAAGCAGAAAGAACAGCGGTGTTTAAACTCATTTAATTAAAAAACAACAACCCACAAAACTACCTGAGTTTTGTACTCGTGGAAATCAAAAATTGTGTAAATTAAATGGAAAAAAAGCATCTGTTTAAGCATTTGCATAGAGATGTTAGATAAGGAAGGGCTCTCAAAGGAAAACAATTTCATCTCAGTTGAAAAAATGTTAAATGGGGCAAACTTCTGCCTCACATTTACCTTTCACCTCAAGCTTTATTTTATAATAAAGGCCCCAAATGGTTGCATTTTCCCCTAGAAATGTTCCATTAGAAATAAAACCTTTCTGCAGGATTTTATTTCTAAGGCCAGGGCAGCCACACATCAATGAGGGGAACGTTCTCTAAAGTCCCTTGTCAGGTGAGCAGTGACAGAAAATTGGTGGGTGAGACCCAAACCCTCTCCAGGCTGAGTTTAATTGTCCTGTCACTCGGATTTAGGCCAGGCTTTGACTGAGACAGCTCCTTGCTCTTTTGCTCCATTTGGTTGATGTTTCCCATCATTCCCCAAATGCTCTTCTGTCGGGTTTCTCCATCCCAGCTGAATCAACCCAACTGCGCGTGAGCGCGCCCGGAACCAGACACAAATATGGATTTATTTCAAAAACCCAGTGGCAGAGACGGAGCAACGCTGGTTTGTTTACAGGACAGCCATGAGATTTCCTTAATCCTGAAGGGCTTTTTTCCTAGGATTTATTGTTCTCATTGCTTTTCCAGATTGATTCCTGGTGCAAGGAGAACAGCTACGTGATAGCTGGATATTACCAGGCGAACGAACGCGTGAAAGATGCCAGGTGTGTTGGGCCAATATTTCCTTCTGTTTGCTCTTTTAGCTCGTACCTTGGACTCTGCCAGCAGCAATCATCCCCATAAATCAGGCGTGTGTGATTCACTCTGACAACTGTCAGCTGCTTCCACATTGTCTCCGTGGGGCTGCGGGATGTGGCCTTTGGTCAGGTGCAGAAAGTCCAGGCTTTGCAGAATCCCTCTCCTCTCCCGTGGCTGCTATAAAAGGCCACTCTTTGAACGAGTGCCAGCCTCTTGAATTGCAGTTGTCAGGGAAAAAGCCAAAATCTGCAGAGCGTTTGCTCGTGCAGTATGGATCTTGTAAAGTCTGGCGACTCCCAGGATCTTACGGAAAGTCAGGAGTGACCTGATTCTTTCTGAATTTCTTCATTTTCTCTGAGTTTTTTCAAAGCGTGGTGAAGAAGTGGGAGATAATGTCAGGCAGGCAGTGATATCTCTGATTTATCACTTCTTTTCCTCAGGATTAGTCATTTTTTTCCCTGCTGGCTGATTCAGATTACTCACTAAACAGTAAGGGACCTTCCTGTGGAGCTACAGTTTAATTTCAGATCTGTGTGTTCCATGTTTTCCCCTCTATCTATTGGACAAATCCGGACTAATGAGAATAAGAACAACTTATTTAAAGTATTAATCCCCATCCCTGGAAGTGTCCAAGGTTGGACAGGGCTTGGAGCAACCTGGAGTAGTGGAAGGTGTCCCACCCATGGCAGGGGGTGGAATGAGAGGATCTTTAAGGTCTCTCCCAACCCAAACCATTCCATGATGATCTGATTCCAGTTATTTGTTACATTCAGACTCAATTATGTTTTTTAAGGAACACTTGTGACTTTTAAGGTATCTAACAGGGATGAAGGCATTATTTGTCCTTTCCTTATAAATCTGCTGGACACATTTTTAAGAAGAAGAGACAGTTTGTTCTCTTTGAGGTTTGAAAGGATATCACAGGCTTGACGTTTTCTTAAAACCTCCGTTTAATTTCTGAAGATAACTGGCACCACACAGAGATTCTCGTTGGCACCACATTAAGTGGCACCACATAGAGATTGTCACCTTTGAAACATGGTAAAGGTTTTCAAAGGTTATCTGATTGTGGACAAGTTTTCAGTGCAGACTGGGGAGAAAACTCAGTTTCTCTTTTAAATACCTGCCAGGGCAAAGTCTTTGGTCTGGGGGAAGAAGATAGGAGGCCACAAAATGTTGATTCCATGTCGTTCCAAAGCCGTTTCCTAAACACAGCTGAGCTGCAGGTCGGGTGCTGCAGAGCCTTCTATCGGCTGTGGCATCAGCTCCTTATCTTGTTCCTGTTTGCCAGCACCCCGAGTCACTCTCACATCTCTCTCAGCTCATTTCCTGCTGCTTTCAGCTGAAACTCGTGGCCGCCATCACTCAGTTCTTTTTTCTTTCTGCTCCAGCCCAAACCAGGTTGCAGAGAAAGTGGCCTCGCGGATTGCCGAGGGTTTCACGGACACGGCGCTCATCATGGTAAAGAGCTTCCTTCCCCTCACTCCTCTGTGTGTTCTACTCCTGCTGCTGGAGCAGGGAAATGCTGTTCTCTGGCTCCTTTCATGAGGAATTCAGTTTCTCTTCCCCTCCAAAATGCTCTGGGGAAGAGATGCAAAAGCAGTGAAGTACAAAGTAAATCCGCAGAGAGGCTGTGGTGAGCTCTGTGCCACCTCAGAGGAACTGGAGGCCTTCTCTGCATGTTCAGGGAGCAATTTCTGGCTCCAGCCCTCCTCATGCAACTTAAATTCTTACATTTAATGTCACAAACAGGGCTTTGCCCCCTCACTGCTGTGACAAAGGGGCAGCTTGAATTTGGCAGTTTGAGGGTAAAACAGTGGATGGGTGTAAAATGCCCCGTTTTTACAAACTGATTTGGGGTTTATTTCATCCCTTGGGATGCTGGGGAGGAGACTGAGGCGGTGTTTCTGTGTCCCACCCCAGGTTGACAACACCAAGTTCACCATGGAGTGTGTGGAGCCTGCCATCCACGTGTACGAGCTGCACGAGAACAAGTGGAGGTGCAAGGACCCACACGTGTGAGTGAACCCAGAATTTAATGGGGTTTGAGGGAAAACAGGCTGTCTGTGTGAGGGCAAAGCTTCCTGCCTGAGTGACACTGTGGGTGGAGCTGGCAGGGATTTTAAAGCTGTTTCTTGGAGTGAGAGGGAGCAGTTGGTTCCTGCAGCCAGGCTGTGGTATCTCCGCCGTGTCCACACTGCAGCGTGGCTTAATCATCCAGAGTTTTTTTTGGTGATTCCTGTTTATTCCTGGTTCTTTTCCACCCTAGTGACTTCTGTGAAGATTGGACCGAAGCCCAGAGAATCGCTGCATCCCTCCTGGACAGCAAATCCTACGAGACACTGGTGGATTTTGATAATCACCTGGATGACATCCGCAACGACTGGACGAACCCGGAGATCAACAAAGCTGTGCTGCACCTGTGCTAGGAGGGATCCTCCTGACGAATCCAAGGGCATTCCCACTCTGTACTGAAGAGAGAAAAATGCTATTTTTGAATGTAAATAGAATTAATATTCAGTACCTTGTGTGGAAAGCTGACTGATTAAAGAGGAGTGGCCTGTCCCGTGGCACGGTGCTGTGTCCGTAAAGCCACAGAATGTTGGTGGTGGCATTCCCTGGAAGAGCTGCCAGCTGTCACTTCCAGCTGTCCTCATGGACACCATCCCACTTGTAATGAATGTTGCTATTCCTTGGAAACCAGAACTGCTTCTGCTTGGCCCCACTGTTCCTTTTCCAAAGTTTTGACTTCAGCTTTTCTAATCTTTAGAGAGGTTACTTTTTAACGATTTCTGGAAATACCTTTCCAAAAAAAATCAATCCTGTCCTCAGATGAGAGATTTTAAGGGCAAATAGATCAAGTGGGAGGTGAATGGTTTCTTCTGGCCTGGGTTGGAATTGTAACTCTCTTGGCACAGTAAAATGCAAACTGCTGAGGATGTTCCATGCTCATGTGTCACCTGTTTTGCAGTGCTTTAGCATGACCCAGCTACAGAGAGTTTTAAAGCAGTATTCCCAAATAATCCGGTGATTCCTGCTCTCCGTGGGCTTGGCAAGCACAGTTACTGCTTGAATGTGTTAAACCCAAAGTAAATGATTTATAAAAAGGACTGGAAGCACACTGCTGAGTTTGAATCTGCACTTGGAGCCTACAGTAGTGAAATACTTTATTAATTTTGTGCATTTTAGTGGGGGGGGTTTATCAGCAGATCTCATTTTCCACATGATCCAAGTACATGGAATCAAGGAGCCTGGATACAGCCTAGTTCAGCTTGCCCTTTCTATCCATTAATATTCATTAATATTCATTTGTCTTTTCCATTAATATTCATTTCCAAGGAGAAGTTCCCTGGACAATGCAGCTTTATACCAGCCTAGAAGAGCTCTTTGTAAGCCCTTATTGCCTCACTCCTCGTGGTTGTTTGCCCAACTGTAGTTAAACCCAGTCTCAACCTGCAACAATTCCTCCACATTTCCTTCTCTTCCTGCCCAGAAATGTTGTTACGAGGAAGATCCAAATATTTGCATAGTGTCTGCCTGTCTCCAATCTTAAAATCACAGGAAAGTTTGGCTTGGAAGGGGCTTTAAGATCCTCTCGTTCCATGGGCAGGGACACCTTCCCCTGGACCAGGTTGTTCCAAGCCCACCCAACCTGGGCTTATTTTAAAACAATGGAATTGTCAGAACCTCTGGATTTTGTTCAATAAGCACAAGTTTTACTTCTGGTCTTGGAGAGGGATGGGGTAAGGCTAAAATCCCATTTGCAGCAGGGAATAGAGCCTGGCTGCCTCCAGGCTGTGGAGTTTTCCCTCCAGGTGAGATTCCACAGAGGTGAGGTCGGCAGGAGGAGAGGAAGCTTTGGACACTTTGATTTTTACCTCCCTGCTGTGCACGGGTGAGGTGTGATTACGAAAGAGATTGGCACCGAGTCAAGAACCTTCCCTAGGCTGAGCCAGGCGTGCAGGAGAGGGAAATGTTTTCACTTGTTGACTGAAAACATGTATTTAGCTCCCAAAAACAGCGAGATAACATACTCCTGTGGCTGCTCCACTCTACATCTGTAGGAAAAGATATCCTGGGAGTAGATTACAAAGCGCCCCGGCTGCAGGAAGAGGACTTTGTACAAACACCCAGTGAAATCCAAGGCATTGTTCCAGAGGCAGATCGTTATCTCAGCCAGATTCCTCGTGTGGGGTTGTCAGAAGGAGCTGCTGTGTCCCCTGAGCCACGGGAAATGTGTTTCTTGTGCTTTTTAACAGCATCTCCCAATCAAGCTTTGATCATAAATATGCAAATTCAGGCTCATCCTGCTCCCCCTTTAAGGCAGAGTTTGTCTCCTCAGTGTGCAACCTGCTGGAATATTCCCTGTGACTGACTTGGGACACGCTGCTGGAAGGGGAGCAGCTTTTAGTGCTTTGTCTTCCCCTTTTTTAATCCTCCCTTTGCTTTCAAATGAGGATCTTTTGCCGCCAGCAGAAGCCCAGGCTGGCTTTAAACAAAGAGGCCAGACCTGTAGATCTTATCTCCCCTGGCCTATTTGCATTGAAGGCTGGACAAAAGCAGCAATTCCATAAATCCAGGCAGCCACCGTGGCTCTGAAAGAATGAGGAAGCTGCAGGGCTCAGAGAAGGCTCTGTTCCCCTTTCCTGCTGATGCTGCTTTCCTGGCTGGTTGATCTGTTGGATTCAGTGCAGGAATTCAAGGTAATTCCTTTTAAAACTTCGGGGGGTGGAAATCTTGGGGAAGGCATCTCTTGCTGGGGCCCTTGTGAGAGCTGGGAAGGCAGCACTGGGAATGGGTGTCCCACTCTTTTTTTTTTGTTTGCTAGCAATTAATGATATTCAGGATTAATTTTTTTTTCTCCCTATCCACCAGAATTAGGAGATTTGGCATTTGCCTGCCCAGATGTTTTAACTCCCAACTTTTTACCTCATCCACACGACCTGAAGCACTTGGAAAACAGAATCCCTCAATGGTTTGGGTGGGAAGGGATCCTAAAGCTCATCCCATCCCACCCCTGCCATGGGCAGGGGCACCTTCCACTATCCCAGGCTGCTCCAAGCCCTGTCCAACCTGGCCTTGGACACTGCCAGGGATCCAGGGGCAGCCACAGCTTCTCTGGGCACCCTGTGCCAGGGCCTCCCCACCCTCACAGGGAACAATTCCTTCCCAATATCCCATCTAACCCTGCCCTCTGGCAGTGGAAGCCATTCCCTGCGTCCTGTCCCTCCATCCCTTGTCCCCAGTCCCTCTCCAGCTCTCCTGGAGCCCCTTTAGGCCCTGGAAGGGGCTCTCAGCTCTCCCTGGATCCTTCTCTTCTCCAGGTGAGCACCCCCAGCTCTCCCAGCCTGTGGGATTCTCTTTTCCCCACTCTCAACCCCATTTTTCACAACAGTGACAAACATCCCCACAAGCAGAGGGTGTCAGGAGCCACAGGGTGCCTGACCAGCTGGGGCACTCACAAGTGAGGTCCCTGTTCCCAGGGAATCCCAGGTCCCACATTCTCCCTGAGCTCATCACTCTGTGCATCTCTATGAGGATTTGGGGAAGTTTTTTCCCCATCCAGCAAGCGAAGCAGCCTGCTGCTGGCGTTTTCCCTCTTCCCATCTGCTCCTGGGACGTTCCCTCCCCGAGGAAAGCGAGCAGGGATGTAACAGCTCCTGCTTTTCGAGCTGAGGTGGCTGCGGGAGCAGGTGAGCGGTTCAGAGATCACCTGGCACAGCTGGAGCCGGGGACAGACAGATGTGCAGAGCCCACCCCAGCCGTGAGGGGCGGCCCCCTGCCCCCAAGAATTCCTTAGGCGAGTGGCAGGCGAGCAGAGGTGACAGTGACAGATGCGGGAAGCAATCCCGAGTCTCTCTGCTCCCTGGCTGCGGGCCTAATCGCTGCACTCCGCGATCTGGGAAGCGTCTGGAGATGCCGGTGGAGGAGGGCACTGCCAGGGAGAGCCGGGATGATGCTAATGGAGGAGGCTGTTAGCGGGGTGGGCTTGCGGCTGAGTGCAGCCTGGAAGATGGCCTCGAGGGGAAATGTGCTCGGTTTGTGAGCTCTGCTTCTCGTTCGGGGTGAAATTCAGTTCCTGGAGATGAGCTGGGGCACCCACACGAGCTGGTCCCTATCGAGCTGCTCCCCTCCCATCCTGCCCAGGCTCTGCTTTTCCCAGCTGGAGCTAAACACCTCCACACATCCCACTCCTGCACCACAACCCCGTCCCTGCCTCCCCCAGCGCCCTGACCCAGCCCTCCCGCAGCCCAAGGATCCGCTGAGGACTTAATCGATTTCCCTTTTTTTTTTTTTTTTCACTGTCGCTTTTAGACCACATTTTCACCCAGCCTTCTCCTCCGAAAGTACACCCCAGCTGCGTCCCTTCCTTTTGGTTTCCCGTGGAAAGCGGCAGAGGCGGATTCGGAGAGGACGGAGACGGGGGGCTGGCAAAAGGGGGGACAGCGCTCCTGCGTGTGGCACTTCCAGCCTGCCGGAGCTGGGATGAGGGAAGCAGGGAACTCTGCTCTTAAAAATACCCGGTAGGTGGGCTGGGGGTGAGGGGTCACTCGGTGAGCGCTTCCAGGCAGCGCCGCTCCGGCTGCAGCGCTTTAGCGGGATGCGGGCAGGATCCGTGCCAGGCATGGCCCGCTCTGCGCACAGCCAGCCCGCCAGGGCCGAGGGAAACGACGCAGCCCTTCCTAGAAATGCGCCCTGGAGCTTAAAAGATGGCCCTAATTGCAAAACTCTATCGAGGTTGTAGCAGGGGATAAAAGGGAAAGCCGGGCCCAGATTAACCTGGAGCTCAGCGAGCCGGGAAGCGCGGCTGGGGCCGGGGCCAGGTCCCTAAGCCAATTCCCGGCCGTGGCCTCCCGGCTGAATCCATGCCGGGAGAGAGGTGCTTTGTTCTGGATGCAGAGGTCTGTGCCTCAGGTACGTGCTCGCTCCCCGCTTCGCTCCCGACCCCCTCCGCAGCAGCTCCTGCCTCATCCCAGCGGATTTTCTCCGGGGGTGCTTCCAGCCCACGCGGTTCCTGCCGGTTGCTCACTCTGCCGGTCCTGCCAAGAGCCTGTGCTTGGGGAACGCTGGAGCTGCTCCAGTTTCCCCGGAGCCTGCATCTTCAGCTGCCTCCTCGTGACATCCTCCTCCCTCCCCACGCCTGGCATCCCCTCTGGGTACTGCTCGCCAGCCCTGGATGACTCTGGATGTCCGGGAGGGAGTTTCTTCTCCCCTCCCAGCACCGGTTGCCACTTCCAGCTCCAGCAAGCTGCGGGCAGGACCTTGCAGCCCCTTTCTGGGGCAGCTCCAGGCTGGGAGCAGCCCTTTCTCCTGCTGGGGCCAGAAGGGACGGGGGCAGGAGGGGACAGGTGGCCTCGTTGCTCCGTTAGCACGGAGCCGGGGTGACGTGTCACCTGCGTTAGCAGACCCTGGCACTCTGTGACCCAGAAAGCTGCTTCCTCCCCCTCCCTGCTGAAAGGAGCCCAGCTGGTGTTTGCAGGAGCAGCTCCTGAAGGGAGCCAGCAGAGCCGCTCCGGGCTCTCCAGCCAAAGCTTTTCTTGTGGCCAGTGTTTGCACAACACGTCCCTTGTCCCTGCGGTTCCTCTGGCGCCTGGGAAGCGGCAGCTCTGCCTGCCCTTCCCCCGAGGGGAATTTGGGAGGCTGCCCTCCATCCTCACGCCTCCACCAGGGCTTCAGCCCCTCCATCCTCCTCTGCCCCGGGGCAGGATGGAGCAGGAGGGTTGGGAACCACCAAGGGACACGGCCAGGACTGGAAACCAGTCAGTGACCAGCCAGGGGACAGCCAGGTGCTGGCCAGCTCTGGAGGGAAAATCTTCCCACCCCCTGAGCCCATCCTCTTCCTCCCCTGGCCAGCTGGCTCTCGGTGGGCTTTGGCCTCTTGCCCTGACGTGACGCTCAGCAAGTCACAGCTCACAGCCCTGTGACAGGAATCAGGGACCCCTGGAAGGGATGTGGGGGTCTCAAGTGACCCTGGAAAAGGGATGTTGAGCCCACTGGGCTGCTCCTGTTCCTGGCACCCAGCTCTCCCTAACCCTGGTCACTCAGCAGTGAGCAGGGCTCCACACCAGAGGGCTCCAGGCCATTCCCAGTCACCTCAAGGTGGACAACCCCCACTTTTTAAACCTTCACAAAGGTTTTTGCTTTGCTCCCCAGCCCTGGGGAGGACAGGAAGGGGTGTTTGCCGCTGTGTTTGTGCCTATCAGGTGTCAGCAGAGCAGCTGGAGCTGTGCTGCACCCGCAGAACTAACCACAGGTATTTTAGCAGCCTGGTGTTTATGATTCCCACCCCTGCTGCAGCAAGACAATCGCTTTCTGTCACTGTTGTAGCAACAACTGCTGCTCCAGGCCAGGCTAATTCCAGCCCTCGTGGGTTTGGGGGGGTTTGTTCTCACCCAGCAGCAGCAAACAGGTAGTTTTGGGGACAGGCAGAAAAATAGCTCGAGGTGGCAGCAGGATTTGTGCTGCTCTGACTGGGTTTGTGCTGCCAGGGAGCGATCCCTGGCTCCATGGGATGCTCCGTGCTCTGAGTTTGGAATGGGATCTTGGAAAATCAGGTTTGCCAGGCTCTGGCTCAGACCTTGTCCTCTAACTCTTGGACTTTGCGGCTGAACAGGGAAAAAAATCCACATAAATCAATCAATTCGTCTGTTTTCTGGGGCAAAAGAAGGAACTGTGGGTTGCAAACATCTCTGCCCAGGACTGTGCCTGCAGCTGGAGCTGCAGCCTTGCCCTTGTGCCACCCTCCCCGCTCCTGGAGCCTCGCAATAACTCAGTTATTTGACAAATCGGACGAGTCAGATCGGGAAGGAAATCAGCTCTTCCCAGATTTCTGATTTTCATCAGACATGGCAGGACCAAACCAGCAGAAAACCACCCGTGTCCTCTCCCTGCTGCCCTTTATGCCCATCCCAGCCGGGCTTGGTGGGGCTCTCATCCCACCGGAGACCTCCCAGACTCCTGGGGTCAGCTCGCTCCGATCCCTGGGTGAAGCTCCAAGCTTTCCTTCCCTTCCCTTCCCATCCCTCCCTCCCGCAGCCGGGGGTGTTTAATGTGCGGCCGGCGTTCCCTGCGGGCCGGCGCCCTGGATTTGAACCGCTGCTTTTCAGCTCCGGCTGAAAAGGAGCCGGCGCGGGGCCTCGCCTCTTAATTGCACAGGAGGGGGAACATGGAAAAGCCTCTGGCTGCTGCTAATGCGGGCGAAGGCGGCTGCTCCGGAGGCACAGCCTTCTCCCGGGCATCCTCCCAGCGGGGTGGGACCCGACCCGGAGCGCTGATCCTGGGAATGGTGAGGAACCCGCTGCCGCCTGGTGCTGTTCCCGCTGCCAGGCTGGGTTTGGGGCTGGGAAGGGGAGCAGATCCTTTCTGCGAGCTGGCGAAGGTGGAGGTGCTCCCTGAGGTTGATGTCTGTTGGCATCAGGAGCTCAGGGATGGCGATGGGTCTTGCCAGAGCTGGGTGTGGACCCTCGCTGGCCCTTTCCGGGCATTTGGTAGCCCTCTGGCTGCTTGGAGGGATGTTGGATGCCCGGGGGCTTTGCCTGCAGCCCAGGGCACTCCTTCCTCTCTGTCTCTCGGCTCTGGACTGGCTTGTGCAGCGGGGTGAGAGTAAAGCAGCGTTTCCTCATCACCCAAGGGCTTTGCTGGGCATGGATGGGGGCTGGATGGGAGGAGCCGGGGCTCCGCTAACCTGATTAACCAGGTTCCAAACCGACCTCGCCAAACCCAAAGCCGGCCGGCTGCCACCTCCTGCCGCCCTCCTCCTGAAGGGAATCCCCCTGCTGCCAGCCTCCGGCATCCAGGGGCAGCCGGGTGCGGTGGGAGGTGGGATGCGACGGCGGGCATCGCCCCTCCGGCCACCGGGTAAGTGCCACCCCCTCGGAGCCCTGGCTTTGTCCCCTTTTCCCCCTTCCCAGCGCACCCTCCGAGCGTCCCCCCTGCCCGGGTAGCTCGGTCCCCGCTCCGGTGACGCCTGCGATGAGCGTCTGGGGGTTTTTGGAGCGTGAACTCGTCGGGATGCAAACATTTCTTTTGGCCTGGTGCTGCCACGCGGGAGCCAAGTTGGAGCCCCGGCAGCGAGCGCCGGGAATCCCGCTGGAATTCTCACAGGGGGAATTCTCTACCCGAACTCTGGTGCTGGAGTCTGGCCCTCGGCGATGGGGATGGGGCTGCTGTGTCCTGGAAGGGTTTGGACACAGGGGGTGATCCCAGAGGATCAGATCCCAGAGGATCAGATCCCAGAGGAGACCCCCTGTGCACGGAGCTGGGTGTCCCCATTGTGACCCTTCTCTGTCCCTGAGCGCTGGGAGCCACCAGCAGGTGCCAAAACTCACAGGATTTGCCTCAAAACGGATTTCTCGATATTTGGGCAGCCTCCAGGAGAGCTGCAAAGTGACGTCTTGGGGACGACTCTGCTCCCCAGCCCTGGGGGAGGTCACAGCTCAGGCTGCACCTGGGGAACTGATAAAAATGCAGAATTAAAAGCAGAATTAAAAATTTTCACTTCCCTTTGCTGGCTGCTGCCAACCCACCTCAGGGCTTCTTGGAAAGGCAGAGGTCAGGCAGGGGGAGCAGAGGCTTTCCTTGGCTCTCTGTGTGGCCCAGAGCTTGGAAGAGCCAAAATGAGTCACTGACCCTCATCCCAATAAGCTTTTCCCAGCAGCTGTGGGAGGAGGGGTGAAGATTTCCCAGTACAGGGACTTTTTTGGCAGAAAAATTTTCAGCATTTGAAAAAAATGATGGCCCACAGTGGGAATCGTCCATCCAGGACATCGGGGATGCCCGAGAGGAGCAGGATGATGTGAATTCCAGCAGTGCATCCCAGCAGCTGCTCCGGCTCAGCCCGAGGGAGGCAGCCCTGGGAGCATCTCTCTCTTTCCTGACTGTGGACTTGGGGTTTTCTCTGCGAGAACCCTTTTAAAACCAACCCAAAACCAACCCAATTCCTCCTGCTCACAGCCTTCTCATCCCGAAATACTTTCAGCCCAGACCCCAGGAGCAGAGAAGCTGGGATGGGACCCCTCACCCAGCAACAGGCTCCTTCTCCACCCTCCCAAAAAGTTCTTCCTGAACCTCGTCGGGCGAGATTGAGTCACTGAAGTGCCGTGACATCACTCGTGGTTTTGCGAGCGAGCGGCCGCGTTTCCTGCGCTGCCCGGGCTCCTGTAGACACAGCCACGCATGGAGAGATGTGAGCTTTTAGCTCCTGCTCCTTCCTCCCTCCCAGGATTGCTTCCCTCAACCCTCTCCTCTCTTTCCCAGCGCCAGCGGCGAGGGCCGGCGGCGGAGCTGGAGAGCTGGATCCCGCTGAGAGGATGAAAACATGGGGCTCAAGTTATCCTGCCTGAAAGGTGAGTTTGGGGTTGGGGGTTTGGGATGTTTCTGCTCTCTGAAGGCATCTGAGGGACGGTTGTACCTGGAGGAGATTTAGGCGTGGGCGAGATTGGTGGAGTTTGGGAACGTGGTGGAATTTCTGAAGTCCCACGGGTGACCTGTTGCACCTGGATCAACCCAGAGAGGATTTTCCCAGCCCTATTTTCCCAGTCCTGTGCTTGTCCTACACCCTTTGCTCTGGAGAATCCATGGGTTAAGGGCATCCCTCAAGAAATCAGGTGGGTTTCCTTGGAGGCAGGAAAGGGATGCTCAGGGACACGTGGATGGGATGCAGGATCCCGGCTCCCAGCCTCCAGGCTGACCCCGAGCATCCCTCCCTGCTCCACTCTCCCCAGGGATACTCCAACCAGGAGCTTCTTCCCCAACTTTCATTTTCCTAATGGGTTTAGGCTGGGAATGGCGTCAGGGATGTCTGCACAGGGGGAAAGCGGGAGCTTTTAGTGCTCCTGGCCTCGCAGGGCGAAGGCTGAAGATCGCATCTCCCATTAGCTCTGCATCCCACTGACTCCTGGTAATCAGCCCTGGGGTCGTTAGGGATGGGACTTAATGAGAATCCCTCTCTAAGATGCAGGGCTGCCTCTTCCCTGGCTTTTCCCGAGCCCAGATTCTGTGGGATTCTGGTTGTGACGGGCACAGAGTTGGATGCGTCACCCAAAAATGAGCTCTGCCACCTCTCCACATCAGGGATGCTGGCAGGGGGTGCTCAGGGGGGTTTGGGGGTCTCACAACTCCTCCAGGCCAACACAGGATGACTGAAGAAGGGAAGCAGGCAGCCAGGGAATTCCAATCCTGCCCCAAATCCAGGATAGAGCCCCAAAATATTCCCCCATGCCTCCAGACCCATCTGACAAGCTTGGAGTCTGGAATAAAAGAAAAGACCCTCCCCCTTTTCCAGCTCCCTTACATAAGGCAGGGCTTTATCCTTAATTAAAAAGAGATTAAAAATATCAGTGTCTGTCCCCTCCGGGCATTTTCCTGCTTGGGAAGAGCTGAAACCTCCCTGGATGCCGCCTGTGCCGCACGGGGCTTTTCTCCTGATTAAAAAAGCAGATTAAAGCGATCTGCTCCCCTCAGGGGGGGTGGGCTGGGCAGGTGGTCTGGGGAGGGGAGGTGGGATCCACCTACGAAACCCCCCAAAATCCAAGGTGGATGCAGGGGAGGAGATGTGAGGATGCTGCGGATTCTCCAGTGGCTCGTGAAGGGTGGACACGGAGGGGAGCTGGGGGATGCTGCAGCCCGGTGCCCGATCTGCTCTTATCCCCCTTTCGTCCCCCGAATTCCCCCAGGCCTGAAGACGTGCGTGAGCAGCGGGAACGGCAGCGACGGGACCCCGACGGCGTCCTCGGGACAGAAGCACCTGCACGTGCCCTCCATCATCGTCACGCCGCCCACGCCCACGGGGACCATGCTGTCCCGCGAGGGGCGGCGCGGGGAGGGCCCCTCGCCCTGCAGCCAGTGCTGATCGGGGACACGGGGGACACCCGGCCCGGCAGGACCTGTCCCCGCTCGGCCGGGATGGAGCCACAGCCTCCAGGACGCGGCTGGGCTGGATGCAGCTCCCAGGGACACGAGGGGCACCCACGCGGGTGGGTTTGGACGCCGGGGACAGGGGTTTGTCCCTTTGGGATCCCCCCCGATGAATAAAACCCCTGGGGCTCCGCACTCCTCGGTTTGGCTGTGTCGGCACAGAGGGGGTGGGTTGTGCCCCCAAAACCCGCCAGCACCACCCCCCCGGAGCCGCCCTCGTGCCCGTGGGTGGCCAAAAGTGGGACCCCCACCCCTCCACCCGGGATTGAAGAATCCATTTCAGCAAACTGCACCGGGAAAACGAAGTCGGCGTCGTCACCTGCATCCCGGCGGATCGGCCGCATCCCGGGAGGGAGCCGGGGGCGATGCTTCCCGGGGAGCGGCGGCACCCGGAGCCGGCGGGAGAGGCGGGAGTGTGAAAGCAGATGGAAATTTAATTTTTTAATGACAGCAGCAGATGGCAAAAGACACGCGAGGGGAGGCGCAGCGTGGGGGAGACGTTCCTGGAGCGCCCGGCACGTGCCGGCGGCACCGGGGGCTGCTCCGGGAGCGGGGGCTCGGGGACCCTCCTCGTGCCACCCATGGCGGGGGGTGCGCTGGGGTCCCCAAGGCTTGGCTCCCACCCCAGGCTGGGGGTAACGCTCATCCCGAGGGTCGCGGTTGCTCCGTGCATGATCCCAGGGCTGAGCCCGAGGTGGTTTGGGAAAGGAATTGGGGAGAGGTGGATTTGTCTGGTAGGGGGATTTTATAGGGACTGGCAAATGGGATGCAGCCCCCCCAAATAATCCAGGAGCCACTTGGCTGGGCTGGGTGTGGGCAGGTGGATGGATGGATGAATGGACGGATGGATGGATGGATGGGATGGATGGATGGATGGAGGGAGGGATGGATGGAGGGATGGATGGATGGGATGGGTG
>VZTG01005689.1:0-39097 GCA_013397845.1 Melanocharis versteri | reverse complement strand
AACACTCCCTGCCACAGGCGGGGAGCACCTCCCACTAANTCTTTCCATTTGTACCCATTACTCCTGATGTCATTTGTACCCATATTCCTGAAAAGAGTCTCTCTCCAGCTTCCCTGTAGGCCCCCTTCTGATACTGGAAGGTTGCTTTGAGGTCTCCACGCAAGCTTCTCTTCTCCACGCTGAACAGCTCCAACCTTCTCAGCCTGATCTCTGCCTACAGCATCAGAAAAGCACAGCAAGGCTGAAAGCCTCAGGCACTTAAAGCCAGCAGTGCACTGCAGTTTGCATCCCTGCATTTCACCTACCATCCAGTTGGCCGCCTTCTGGGGAGCCTGGCCTCAGAAAGCAAACACAGCTACCAAAGAACCCGAGCTGCTTTGTACATGAGGCCATCACAGCATCGGTGCTTGTAAAAAAATATCGAGGAGCTTTGAAATAAAAAAAAATAAATGAACGCACGACTGAGCTGTCATTAAAAGTTTAAAATCTTTCAGTAAAAACGAAAAAGAACTCCCAATATTGCTCTCAGCCAGTACCTTGGCAGGTACAATGCCCAGCAGGCAGCGCCGCTCTGCTGACCCAGGGCGCAAAATTACGGCCAGGTCACACATGCGGATCATTCACACCGCTCCAAGACGGGAAGGACATGGCAAGGAAAGCAACACGAGAAACGCGGCCCACGCCACTCCCCTCTACCCGGCTCCATTCCCCGGNCGGCCGGCAACACGGGCCGCGCACGGGCGTTCCGCGCAGCAGCGTTCCGCCCGGCCCCGCCCCGCCGCCGCTCCCTGAGAACCCATCCCGGACTCCGGCACTCCCTTAGGGCTTTGCCGCTCGGCACCAGGAGTTCAGGCGCTGGGACAGCGCTGCCAGCAGGCCGAGGGAGGTGATCCTGCTCTGCTCAGCCCTGCTGAGGACACATCTGGAGTGCCGTGTCCAGCTCTGGGCTCCNTGCATTTCACCTACCATCCAGTTTGCCGCCTTCTGGGGAGCCTGGCCTCAGAAAGCAAACACAGCTACCAAAGAACCCGAGCTGCTTTGTACATGAGGCCATCACAGCATCGGTGCTTGTAAAAAAAAATCGAGGAGCTTTGAAATAAAAAAAAATAAATGAACGCACGACTGAGCTGTCATTAAAAGTTTAAAATCTTTCAGTAAAAACGAAAAAGAACTCCCAATATTGCTCTCAGCCAGTACCTTGGCAGGTACAATGCCCAGCAGGCAGCGCCGCTCTGCTGACCCAGGGCGCAAAATTACGGCCAGGTCACACATGCGGATCATTCACACCGCTCCAAGACGGGAAGGACATGGCAAGGAAAGCAACACGAGAAACGCGGCCCACGCCACTCCCCTCTACCTGGCTCCATTCCCCGGTGCCTTCTGCCCGCCGGTGTCACCGCCACCCAGCCCCGTCCCTCCGAAGGCCGCGCCTTGGCGCACGGCCCGGCCTCACGGCAATGCCCGGCCAGCGCCGGCCCCGTCNCTGGGACAGCGCTGCCAGCAGGCCGAGGGAGGTGATCCTGCTCTGCTCAGCCCTGCTGAGGACACATCTGGAGTGCCGTGTCCAGCTCTGGGCTCCTCTGTGCAAGAGAGACGTTAGGTCAGGGCCCACATCTTTCTGAGAAATGGTTGGGCCCACATCCTTCTGAGAAATGGTTCAGAAATGTCCCCAAGCCTTCACTTCCTTAGTGCGATCTACTCTGGAAAGGCCAGCACTGTCCCGTCTCTTGCAATTGACTGTAGCACATCAGTACACAAACCATTGTCACCTGCGCAAGGCCTTACCTGCAGGAGCCATCTCACTTTTCCTCCATGTCCAACCCCAGTGGCACTGTCCTGCCTGACCCACCTCTCCAAACAGTCCGAACAACATCCACTGCAAGGCGCTGGGTGAGTTTTGATGCTTCTACGGCTCTGGCTGCTATTCTGGGACTATATTTGCCAAGAACTGACATTCATCCTCTGGGACAATGAGGATTTCCATATGAATTAGGAAAGGCAAACTGTCTTACAGGGAGCACATGGTTTGCCTGTGGTTGGCTGGAGATGGTGTAGGGCTCAAGAGATAACCTTGGACTGCCGGCACTCTGCAGAATGCAAAGAAACACACCCTGCAAGGGAAACCTTTCCTCTCCCGCATCAGACAAGTTTCCATGGCACCCCCCTGCCAGCTTTCCATCTCCCAGAGGTTACCCATCCCTCCACTGCCAAAATACTCTCTTGAAGAGGAGTCGTGCCACGCTGTCACGCAGTGGACCATCACGTCCCAAAGCCAATCACACATACCCCAAGCCAGACCCCCTGAGTGCCAGAAAGCACCTCCACATTCCTGCAAAGCACTTACAAGCCAAGCTCTCTGCACACATGTCCCATTTCTGTCATGCTTAAATCCTTTGAGGGGAAGCCTGAAGTTAAGCTCCAAACAAATTGATACCTCATCTTAGGAGAGTCTCTTGGGAGTTATGGTAGCTCTTCCATGGTCTCCCTACACACACAAAGTGTTGTTACTTCAGGGTGTGCAATTCCTACATAAACTCTTCTTTAAAACAAATAAAGTCCTCCACAACAGCACGCTGCATGGACAAAAAACACAGTTTGGCTGAGCAGCCACGGGCGCAGGCAGCAGAAATAGCCACGTGGTGGCGATGAGCTCGTTGTTTATAGCGCTGCATTCCTGGGCTGTAAAAGCTCCCAGGCAACATTTCAAGTGCCGTCACCGTCTCCATCTTTTTTATGCAGGGGCCAGATAAGAGCAGATCAGGCCTGGTGGTCTGCCCGAGGAACGTGGCTATGAAGAAGCACCCTGAAATGCTCAAGGCCTGATGTTTCAGCTGGCAAACGGTTCTGGCAGGCAGCACAGGGTTTAATGGCATCTTCATCGTGAGCTTCACTGCATTAGGAGTTTAGATGGCTTTCAGCAACTGGATCTTCCCACAGTGCTGCAGTCCTGCTAAAAAAGAAGTCAGCACACAGGTCACAATTCTTTGCAATGAAACAGTAATCTCTAAGTATTCCAGGTCATTTGAGATGCACAATTAACTCAAAATCACTAATTACAACAGACTCAGCAATATTTTTTACATTAATGAAATTACAATTCAATCTCTAAAACCGTGTATAACCTTCATAACCTGTTCTTCCTTAACAACAGTTACACCTGGAGTACTGCATCCAGCTCTGGGGTCATAAGCACATGAAGGACATTGACCAGAAGCAAGTCCAGCGGAGGAACACCAAGTTGATTAAAGGGCTGGAGCATCTCCCTGCAAGGAAAAGCTGAGAGAAATGGGATTGTTCAGCCTGGAAAAGAGAAGGTTTCAGGGTAACCAAAATGCACCCTTCCAGTACCTGAAGGGAGCCAACAAGAGAGCTGGAGAGTCGCTTCAAAGCGAAACAGAGTAGGTTTAGATTAGTTATTAGAAAGAAATTCATCACGGTCAGGATGGTGAGGCAGTGAAACAGGTTGCCCAGAGAAGCTGTGGATGCCCCTGGAAGTGTTCAAGGGCAGGTTGGATGGAACTCTGGGCAACTCAATCTAGTGAAATGTGTCCCTGACCATGACAGGGGGTATGGAACTAGATGGACTTTAAGCTTCCTTCCAACCAATATGTTACATAAACATATAAGACAATAAAATCTGAACCCTGCAATTAATCAAAAGAGACAGAAAAAACCATACATTTAAGTTTATAACTTTATTTATGCTGCTTTTTCCTCAGTTTGAGCTGTGAAAGTAGGAGCCTTCAGTTTCATTTGGTGGAAAACNGGACTTTAAGCTTCCTTCCAACCAATATGTTACATAAACATATAAGACAATAAAATCTGAACCCTGCAATTAATCAAAAGAGACAGAAAAAACCATACATTTAAGTTTATAACTTTATTTATGCTGCTTTTTCCTCAGTTTGAGCTGTGAAAGTAGGAGCCTTCAGTTTCATTTGGTGGAAAACGCCATGGATCTAAGATGAAGTATGTAGGTCTGCATGTCTCAACCCACACAAACACATGTGCAGCTCAACAGGGATTACAGGGCATGCAGCGCTTCCCAGAAATACTGCCTGGTCTGGCAGAGTATCTCAAGTATGACTGATCACTGATACACATTATGGCTACTGCTCATTTACCTTGCCACAGACTGTACAGTGTCCTACTGCTTCCAACCAGACATTGTTCCTGATGAGCCTTATTGTAAGCACTTCATGTAACTGCAAATCAAAAGGGGGAAGAGAAAAGTGTTGTGTAGTTTCAGATGAGAAAAGCAGTATTAGCCCTCGCCATAGTGGCTTAGGTCACTGTATGCCACCTCAGAGATCCGAAAAGCCAGGATCACGAAAGTGACATCTTAGGAGAGTGTCTCGGGAGTCACGGCAGTTCCTCTGTATACACAATCTGTTGTTATTTCAGGGTACACAATTCCTAAATAAATACTTTAAAAAAAATACCCCAACAACAAAATCACCCAAGTAGAAGAAAAACAAACAAACAAACATACATCTTTTAAAAAACCGAGAATTTTTTTAAAAATTGTGGTTTTAATTCATAAATTCGGCGGCATCCTGCTCAGTAAGCTGAAACACAGCCCAGCCCCAGCTTAAACACAGCCCAGCCCCTCCGCCCCCCCGCCGCCTGCCCGGCCCTCGCCTNGGCTCTGCCACCGCGGGCCTCCGCCGAGCGCAGGCCGGGGCTTCCTGCTCCAAACGGGCGGGTGTTGGCGGAACGGGAGTCCCGAGCCTTCCTCCCTAAGGAAGGCTGGAGCCGGCGGTGCGGCCCGGGAGCGGTGCGTGCGCTCCCGCCGCCAGCACGTGTGACAGCCCGCGGGGAGCCCAGCTGCTGCCCCGCTGCTGCCCCGCTGCTGCTGCCGCCGGCGTGCCGGCCTGCTGTGACCTTGGGAAGCGGAGCTACGGCCTGCCCACGCAGGCTATTGCACTGAGCAGCGCTGCCTTCCAGGTGCTTTTCAGTCTTTGGAGAGTGCACCAGCAGAGAGAAACATCTGGGGCTGAAATAACATCTGCTTGTAGAGGACTCTGCAGGACCTGTTACACTAACTAACGCTTCTATGTTTCCAGGTTTGAGGCTTGGATTTGCTTTGGAAGTCACAGAGCAGTTGCTGCCTCGTTCCACCTACAAGCAACTTTTAATATAGTAGTATAATTACAAACAGGAAAAATAAAGGTACGTACTTATATAATACTAATTTGGTTTCAACTGAGACTTAAATTTTCTGGAAGTGGCACTGTGCTGACATGGATCAGACAACTGAACCTCCCTATCTTGTAAAAGGTCCATATTTTTATAGGCATATAGTTTTCCCCTTCTGCTGCCAAGTTTCCTCTGGGTGATCTGGCATGTGCTCCCTTTGGGGACTGGCACGAGTTGACAAGCACTCAGCGTGATGAAAGCGGTGTACATTTTACTGAACACAGGCAATTGTTGCTCTCTAGTAATTCCTTTCATTCAAAGTCTGTCTTGCTGATTTGTTTTCTTTTCCCCTAAATGAGCAGCAAAACTCCAGAGTGCTGTTTGAACACTAATGAGATATATAGGATAACAAAGTGTAACTGGGCCTTGGAGCTTCGGTTTTGAACTAACACCTAGTGTGCTGTGCTGTCAGCAGCAAAACAGTGCAAATCCGAAGCCACAAACGTGAAATCGCATGTGCTAGTGACATTTATTGCAAGAGCAATGTTTTATTTTGTTTTAAACTCATTATGTTTAGATTTATGTAACAGATTGGATGGGTAAAGCCACTGAATGGCAGTATTTGGCCCACTGATGTATTTTTTTAATGTTCAAGAATAATAAATCTGTTGAGAGACAGGCTTTCTTAAAGCCTTGGTTGTATCCAAGTGTCTATGTTTCTTGTACAAAGGATGTGGTTTATACAATGTGTCTTTTTATGATTCTTTCAATGTAGCCTACTGGGAATCATGTTTCCCATTCGTTATGCCAAAATGTATTTTGGGAGGTAACAGGCTTCAAAAGAAGCATTACAGTAGGTAGAAGAGTGAAAATTGTTCTGTTTACTGATGTACTGTGCTTGAAGACAGGCTTAAAAGCCAATGAGGCGCTAATTCACATGTGTATTTGTGTGGGTTTTAAGACTCATGCAGCTTTTTGACGGCACTGCCTAAGAAGTGTCTCACTCAGCAGCATGGCTCTGAAACAGTGGGAGCTCTTTGGCTGAGTGATTTTACCCCAGACAAATAAGCTCATTTTAACTGCTTGCCCAGTGAAAGTATCTTGCTGCAAACTTGAGAACTGAATTCATCTGAATGTTTTATTTCGAAGTGTCACATTTGTATTTCTGCTTTCCAGCTGCCTTCCTGAGAGACGAGGTGTAATTCTTATTTATAATATTCTGGTGTGGAGGGGGGGACTTGCACTAGGAACATGACAGCTAGACACAATTCAAGATGTTCATGTTCATTCCCTTTCTACTTCTCTTCTGAAAGCTACCCAATGTGCCTGTATCATCATGGGTAGAACTTTTCTTAGCTGCTCTTCACCATGAGGAGAGCAGATTCTGTTTTGCTTTATAGGTGAGGAGCTGAGACAGGCATGAAATATTCCAGCCTTAGATACCTGGGGGAAGACCATGCCTCTATAATCAATATAAAAGTAACTCAGCACTGTTGCCTGGATGTACCCTTTGCTTTCATTGGAGAGATAAGAAGCTGGAAAACTTCTTCTAAGCTGGTTAGGCAGTGAAACTCCAGGAGACCCACCCAATGCAGCAAAATTGGTCAAAATACAAATATGCTAAGTCTCATTCCTGAGCACAACCATCTTCTGTCTCTAAGTGGAAGTGTGGATCTGAAAGCATTCCTGTGATGCTTTTGCCTGTCACGTTATTGTAAATTGTGTATGTTTTATCTTTCTCTTCCCTCAGGAGACAAGTATCTCCACACCTATCAGGAAACGGGAGACTTTGCTCTGAAGTAACTGATAAACAAGTGTGAAGCATGAGGATCAACTCTGCTGTTCAGGCTGCTATTGACCTCACAGCAGGTGCTGCAGGTAATGCTAGAGAGAACTTAATTGCACAAAACTTCTGAGAGACAGTTTTAATGCCTTTGGCAAATATAAAAGCAGTTTCCGGTTGCTATAAAAAGCCTCCCCTTCTGTGTTTTAAGGATATGAGGAGAAGCAGTGACCTCAGCCAGTGTTGTAACTATATCACTATTGCTCCTCCCTGGCGAAACCCCTGCCACACAGTGAGGAAGACCTAACGCCTTACTCGGAATAATCATTTTCTATAAGGAGATTTAAGTTCTGCTTACACGAGTTTAAGAATCAGTCAGAGTATCAGCAGAGTTTTGGAAGGAAGTCAGTGTGTGCGTGATTGAGGCGCTGCTTTTGTCACAGGAACCCTCCCTAACTGAAAGGCTATCTGAAGGGTTTCTGGCTCAGACAACATTCTGGTGTGAATCTCTAAAAGCTGTGAAGCTCACTAGTAGAACTGATGATGAATTTGCCTAACTGACTTCCACTTCAGTCTAGTCTGTGCTGTAAAACTTTGCTGGACCAGTTGTGTGGAAATGGTTGCACTGTCTCACTGACATTGCTATGTTGGTAATGCCTGTGGCTCAGGGGTGCAATTTTGAACTGCCAAGGAAAAAAGGGTCTTTTTGACACTTCTCACAGTTTTTATATGGAAAAGGTGGAAGATTTGTCTAATTTACTTTTGTAACTAGTTTAGACAATTTTAGTGATTTTTTTTTCTTTCCCATACAATAAATATTACAGTCAGTCATTTTATGACAGTGTTAATGCTGTGAATATGACATTATTAATAGTGTTAAGTGCATTAAATGGTAGTTATTTGAAGTCATTTGTCACAGTGGAGGTTAACAGTGCAGTGAGAAAGCAAGGGGTAACAGGACAAGTCCGATGTGGCAATCTCTGCACTCTTCAGAAAATGTAATTAAATGAGCAGACAGCTCGTTCTTCCAGAAAATGCATCACTGGTTTTACCTTCCTCTCCAGATACAGTCTTGATTACCTGATAAGTAATGACATATTGAGGCAAGCAAATTCTAGACAAGAATAAATAAGTCATTTGGCTGTCTTGGGTCATAGTCCTTTGCCTAGGATCTAATCAACCTCTAATCCCTTCTTTGATTCAGTAGGGCTCTTTTCCCCACCACTGCCATGTTATTATTAGGACCACAGTTGTCTGAATGTTCAAACAGATTTGACTTTTCTGGGCTTCTGGTTTGTTTTCATTTTGTAGCAGGTTGGGGTTTTTATACCACTTTACTGCTGGCTGGAAGAATTATTTTTTTCTTAATATTTCAGATAATAACTAGGATTCTTGGTCTTTATCTTGAGGCTTACAAAGTTCATTGCTGCAGTTTGCTAGGCTTTTTGAGCCAACTCCAATAACAGCCTTTTTGGAACAGCCACTCTGTCGACTCCCACTTTTTCAGCTTTACATTTCCAAGACCATTCCTGGTTTCCCTGGACATCTTCCAACAGCCATTATTTTATTACAGGAACCTAGAATTTGTCCTGTAGATTAATATCTACCTGACTTCCCTGCAAATAACATTGGGTGAGCCTTCCCAGCTCTGCTTTTCATTTGAAGTTTACATGGGTGTTACTGGTCTGAGCCAGCTACTTTTCTCCTTGGTTATCCTTCCAGAGCAGGAAAGTCTTCATGCTTCCTTGCATGATTTGCTCTGAAGCTTTTAATGATCCATCTGGTTGGGAATGAGGTTCTATGGCAGCTAGATCCTGAGCTTCTCTCAAAGGCCTGAAGTACCTCTGCAGAGAAGCAAGAACAATGTTATACAAATGTGTTTGCAAAGAGTAAAATGGATTGCAAATAACACTAGTTAAACAAATGCTTACACTTCCCCCCCTTAAAAGAAAAATTGGAATCAAAAAGAAAATCTTAATTGGAGTGACAAATTTGTTTCCATTTCAGTTACTTTGTTATCTGCATTTACAGATAATTTGAAGTATGTGCATGTCAATTGTGCTTTGGTTAAGGATCAGCTCCTGTTTTAGTACAGTTCGTCTCTCTTGCTAAAAAACAAACCCATGAACCCTATATGAGGTACACTTATCATGTGCTTCCTGTCAAGTATCTAATAGATTGCTATCGCTGTACACTTTTTTACTGAAAAAGTGTAACATCAGCTCTTCCTGCAGACTACAGAAATGAGTTAGATCTTGCAGAAGAACACTGTGCTGTGAACAAAATGGTTATTGATGAAATTGATGGAAATATCACACAGGTTTTCAGGGTATTGACCTTGCAGTTCAGTTTGGAAAAGATAACATGTTGAGAAACTTTGCCCTTTTGCCCTTTTTCAGCTTATACTTGACACTTTCTTCCAGTCTCTGGGAAAAAATGTACTTAAGAGTCATCTGGAGTTTTGAAGTAAAGGGTTTGAATCTTTGGTTATCAATTTATTATGTATGATCAGTTTAGCACTGTCAGCAGTGTTCCTCTTGTCCTGGAGGAATCACTTGATTACTAATCTTTGAGGGTTGGGATTTTTTTGTTATAATTGGAATGTAAAATCAGAGATGGCTTCTGAACCACTGCATTAACAGGCAAAGGAAAATATTACTTAACTCATTGACACAAGTGACTTGATTGCAGAACAATACCTCTAATTCAGTACAAGTTTATAAAAGTGAGCTGATTCATTTAGATGCTTGCTTTTCATGAGATAAAGAAATGTTTAATGAGAATCGTGCTGTTACTGCTCCTTTGCCTGATTTTTTTTTTCTTAAGGTAACTAAATTCACCAGTGACAATTGATGCCATTGTGCTAAAATCAGTGCACTTGTCTTTTCCTGCAGGGAATTAATTAATCTTTGCTTTCTGTGTGATTTTCCTAATACTGGTGCTTGAGCATAGGTGTTGCAGTTGTGATAACCTTCAGCCACCCTGTTAACTCCCACTGCTTGCCTAGGTGGGACAGCTTGCGTGGCGACTGGCCAGCCCTTTGACACTGCAAAGGTGAAGATGCAGACGTTCCCCAACATGTACAAAGGACTTGTTGACTGTTTTGTCAAAACCTATAAGCAAGTGGGGTTTCGAGGCTTCTACAAGGGAACCACACCAGCACTTGTAGCCAACATTGCAGAGAACTCCGTTCTGTTCATGTGCTATGGATTTTGCCAACAAATTGTGAGAAGAATTGTTGGAGTAGACAGGAAAACAAAGCTCAGGTTAGTAATAAATATCTGGTTTGTATTTTAAAATAAATAAATAAATTTAAAATCATGCAACTGGTACTTGCCAATACTGTATCGTCAGGGTGTAAGCGATGTCCCAGGCTCTTCTCTGACAGTGTAGTAAATTTTGGAACATAGGCCTTTGTGTGACAATATGGTGTCTAACTACAGTAGAGCTGTCTACTAAGCAGTCACTGCAGCTGGCTGGCTTAGATGCTCACAGCTTAACTGAAGTATTCAAGACCTGGAACATTTTTGCCAATGGGATTGAGCATTGCAACACCTGAAAGTTAGTATTTCCTTAATATCTAGGTTGTTCTGATTTTGCAGGGGAGGTAGTGGCTCGTCTTACAGGGAGGCATACTAAGGGGAAGGGGCACTTTTCTAACATTATCTTGCTTTTTCAAATGTATTTATTTAAGGTTCAAAAGCTTGCTCAGCCTACAAACCTTTTCCTATCCACTAAAATGTAGGAGGTAGGCCTACCAGCAATATGCTTCTCACTTCTTCACCATCTTTTGTGATCATCCTGGGAGGTAGACCACAGATGTGCAGAGGTCTAGGCTCATCTCCTCACGTGACTGAGGCAGCATGGTCATGCTGGATGTAGGGAAGGTAGTGCAGGAAAATTTGAAACAGTACATTGGTGCAGTACTCTGTCTTTGGAGTTGGATACAGAATGGGAATGTGAGTATGTAGCAATAGCAAGCACCTTTGGCATCTGACTGTTCTTTCCTTGGTCAGGTGATGGTGCTTTTCAGATCCAAGTTGCCTTGTTGATTCAAGGTCAAATAGTGTGACTGCAGAGCTGTTCTAGGACAAAACATTAAAAAATTTAAATTTACTTGAAAGATTGTCCCTTGGTGTTGTTTCCTTATTCTCCTCATCTGGATCATTGTGGCAGCACCTTATGAGGTACATGTAAGAGTGAATTGTATTGACATGGTCTTCAGCAAAGCCCTGATGAGAACATGTGGTCTGTCGAGGACATCCCCACCCATTGTTACTGTACTGTTACGCTTTCAAAAAAGGACAAACTATAAAACGTTTTTCAATTCAAGGAACACATGTCACTGATGCATAAATCACAAAGAAAAATGAAGAGAGAAACGCTAAATTCTGTTTAACTTTTACCATATGCTTAGCCCAACCAACAGATTTCATTTCATGCTAAAGTCTAAAGTGAGACAACAAAATGGAAAGAGAAGTGCTAAATTCCATTTGCTGCTCTGCAGGCAGTTACTGATTTCTTCCACTTTGAAAGTTCTTATTACTGGCGTATCTGAATGTCATGAGGCTTTGCTTCATGTCACAACTTGAGTTCTGTGACAAAGTTGTAGCTTTAATCTCTGATACTATATATGTATCAAACTGCTGGGCACAGGGCAAACATCTCCCACGAACGGAAAGAATTTCTGTGCTGCAGTGAGATCAGTCTCAGCTGTGCTGACTCCCAAGGTTCTGACGGAGAAGCTCTACTTCTACACTGTTATGCAGCTCCTGTCCAACATACCAGTGACTGTAGGAGCCTGTTTAAAATGCATCATAAAGCAGTGTAGCCCTGGAGTACCAGCCTTTTGAGTCCTGGCAATTTAGCAACCCAGAATTTGGGGTATGTGTAAAATCACCACAAAATAAGCCCCAGTTTTGGAACACAGAGTCACTGCAGATGACAGTGCTGTCTTGTTTATATTTGTGCTGTCTCTGATTCACATGGTTGCATTTATAGCAGCACATCCATACAAAGATTACAGTGATCCATTGTGCCTGCTTTCAGTTTTCTAGCATCTTCCACTGAAAGCCTTTATTAATACTGCTAAGGTGAACTCGAAAATACTGACGTCTGTCTCTCTGTATGAGGTGATTATTACTCCTATTCTCTTTGAGGAAGTAATTAGTAACCAAAAGTTGCCCAGTAAAACAAGTCTATGGAAATCTTCATAAACACTACCAAATCTTCCCTTCTTGACTTTTATTCTGCTGCAATCACTGACGTATAGCAAAAAGGGTAGGGGTTGCAATATATCTCTTTGGTGTCAAAAGGGTGTGTTTCAGTTGTATAAGAAAATGGGGTGAGCTAGGTTTTTCCTCCCTCTGGTACAAGTAATTACCCTTTGCCCTTTAGAATCTTTCCCCCAAGACTGTCAGTTTTTCTTGATGCTATTTGGAGTACAGCTCCAAGAAGCTGATTGCTGGTGCGGTGGTTCCACTGCACTAAAGGTCAGTGCCCAAATACCTTCTGCAGTTTCTTTCTTGCAGTGATCTACAGAATGCTGCTGCAGGCTCCTTCGCCTCTGCCTTTGCCACCCTTGTCCTCTGTCCCACAGAGCTGGTGAAGTGCCGGCTACAGGCCATGCATGAAATGCAGTTGTCAGGAAAGATAATCCAGGGACACAAGTAAGTATACACCCTACTCAGTATCTCTGAAACCCTTTCTTGTGGATTATTTCTTCAAGTCCTGTATTAGCTCAGTGTCACATTTATACTGCACTGCTAACCAGAGAAGAGTTCTGGCTAGGAGGGTCACAGCCTGCAGACCCTCTGGGCGCTTATAAAGCTGGATGCCAGTGAAGGGCTCACAGCAGGATCTTGCTCTAAGTCTTACATGAATTCAATTGTTTGCACAATGAGTCTCACCATTAATTGTTGCTGCAGTTGCCTATTGTTCTGTAACCTCTCATTATCTGCCTAGTAAGTATCACTAACTGGATCAACCTCTCTCAGTACAGTTTGGTCAGTAGTGAAGGGTGTTATCCAAAAGGATGGTCCCCTTGGATTTTATCGCGGCCTGTCAAGCACTTTGCTGCGGGAAGTCCCAGGCTATTTCTTCTTCTTTGGAGGGTATGAACTAAGCCGGACATTCTTTGCCTCTGGGAGATCAAAAGATGAATTAGGTATGGTGCCTTTTTACACAGGTGGGCTTTAGCATGCTGCCATGGGGGACATAAAGGGGGCATATCTTCCCTGAAGATATACTAATGACACACAGCAGTTGTAAAATACATGCAAAATGAAGGAAATGAGGCATACTAAATATGGAGGGCTGTGTTTTGTAGATATACGGTTATTGAAGTAACCACTTTCCAATGAAGCAGGATGTATCATAAATAGAGGATTAATACAGTGAGCTAACACTACAAAACTGCTGAAATATCTGACCCCACAGTGTAACACAACTCCGAACTATTTCATTTCAGCTACCATTCAGAGTGATTTTGAAGTATTTAGCTGCACTTTCTGGAACAGTGTGTTCAAGTATATGCTGAACCATATGGTGACCATTAGATGTAGTTACAATGATAGTAAGAGAACACTGAGATTGAAAGGTAGAAATGAAAACAAACATCTTGATGCCAGAATAAAGATTGCCTCTCTCATGTTAAAAGACTGAACAGTAATGCTTTGTCTTGCTTGGAGTCAGGATTTCAGCTGTACGCATTTTGGACTTGTTACACAATTACAAACATCTGATCTGAAATACAAAATCAAGGTGCATCATGAAAAAAAATGACTGATCACCAAATAACACTACTGTACCAAATAAATCTCTGTATATGTGATTAGTAACACCATATGATGTTACTTTAAACCATTTCACAATTTACTTTGGAAAGTGATTACAAGTGTTAAAAAGTGAATTTAGTTAATACAGTCAAAATTGAATTTTGAGTTACACTTTTTTAGCATGGCCAACAATCTAAGAGGCACTCTTATATAACCTTTGAGTTTCTAGTTAAGCCACTAGTAAATTGCAAGTCTTGAAATTAACTTAAAGGTTAGTGGGAGAACAGAAACTGCTCTTTCGTCATAAGCAGGTTCCTCTGTTCCCTTTGAATCCTGTAGATGAAATAATGTTATATTTGTGCTGGTGAATATTGTGGTGTGTATAAAAGCATATTTCTTAACTTTTAGGTCCCATTCCTTTGTTACTAAGCGGAGGTTTTGGAGGCAGCTGTCTGTGGATTGCTGTGTATCCTGTGGACTGTGTCAAATCTAGAATTCAGGTTCTTTCAATGGCTGGAAAACAGGCAGGCTTTATGGGAACATTTGTAACCGTTGTGAGAACTGAAGGTGAGTATGCAAGCAGATCAACTGAATCTATAGGGCTGCAGACTGAAATCTGTACCCTCCAAAACCCAAAATCACTTAAGAAACCCTAGTCCAGTGATAATGCGTTAGAGACAGACAATAACTGTTCCTAGCAAAGAAATATCTACTTCATGTAGTGTGAAAAGCATGGAATCTAGAAACTGAGACCTACTGCATCTTCCCTGCCTCTTAGTTCAGGAGATGATTCACTTAAAGCTAACAGAAGCTTACTATGCATTAAAAGCAGACAAAGAAATGGGCTCTATTACCTGTGACCACACCTATACACGAAAATGGAAGTAACTAGGTACATTCCATGCAGAAGTTTTTTTCACCTCTAGAAGTTAATATAGGGCTGAGGGTTGATTTATCAAAGAGCCCCATCCAGCCCAGCAACTTGAGGCATCTACCTCAGCATCTCCTCTCTGGAAAAGGCCTGTGTCAGGCACTTTGGAAGAGGGTCTAAGAACATACATGGCAGGAGATATGAATCCTGGCCCCATTGCTAGGTAAGATACTCATCAGAACTGGAGTCTGACTTGGAGCACAGCTCTAACATAGTCCTGCTTCTCCCTTGCCAGCTATGGTACAGCCACTGTTAAGCATATCTCAGGTGATCAAGACCTTGTCATACCTGAAATAAGCATCTAATATAAGCCCTTACATGGCTAAACTCCTGTTACAACGTGAGATACTCCCATATCAATATCCAGTACCACTGCAGTCAGCAGCTACACCAGTGAGTTCAGCTCCCTGTGTTCATGCTCCCCTAAATTAACTTATTGCTTCAGTATCCTTCACAGGTAAGAGCACAGTGGTTGATGCAGACAGCCACTTTATTAAATTGCTAACTGGCTCTGGTTTCATTTCCAGGTGTGCTTGCCTTGTATTCTGGACTAACGCCAACTATGATCCGTGCATTTGTGGCCAATGGGGCACTGTTCCTTGCCTACGAGTACAGCCGGAAACTCATGATGAAACAAATAGATTCTTACTGATACCTTCTAGCAGACAAAGAACAAGAGATTGTTTAAGGGTTATTTAAGTAAATGGTGAAAAACAGATCACATGATGGTCTGAGCAGAACCAAATCAGTGACCTACTTTTAGGAACCCAACTCCAGTCTAAGATTTGTAATCTTTTAAAATCAGGTGATTTTAGGGAGGTGTGTACATGTTGCTTGAATTGCACAAGTAGAACTATCTCCCTCTTACAGATTCTGCACTAGGTACATTGCATGTCATGAATGTCTTTCCTGACCTGTAATGGTGCTAAAAATATTTACGTTGACCTGTGGGGTTTAATGTAACATGCAAGAGTAGGTTGTGATTTGTCTACAGCAAAGCACTGTTTTTAATACTGTGCTGCAGTTGTTACCTTTTGCAGTTGTTGCTGATTTCTGACTCAAAATAATGTCAGTTCTTGTTTAATCTTGCTGATTTATAGATGACTCGGATATACCCCTCACCTAGGAGGACCTTTCCTTCTCCAGCTAGACCCCTGTCCTTCTCCAGCTCCCTGCTGCTCTATGGCTTGCTAAGGTCATGGCAGAGGGTGCCTGACTTACATACTCTGTCCTAGGGAATGGGTTTATAAAAGCAGGAAACATTCACCCCCTACTTAATATGAGACTTAGAGCCCGAGATATGCCTGCATTTTTGATAAAAGAAGCACAGCAACAATATTAAGGCTATGCAGCACTGTATTGTTTTCTAAATCCTTTCAAGAAGTGCTGGAGTATGCTAAGCACCACTTAACATAAGGGACACTGCTGGAAATAGCTGCTAGCTCTGAGCACAGAATTGTAACTTTGTGCAGGCTCCCGTTTAGGTCACCTTGGTATGAATGAGGCCACATGCTGGAAGGACAGGAAGCTGAAGAGGAACAGAAAGCCAGCACTGAGTTGTTGAAAACAACTGACACCATGGTCTCTGGTGTAGCAGTCTTACTGGAGCTGGAGTCTTGCCACTTGCTGTGCCTCCTCAGCTGAGTGGAAAAAGCTCATATGACTGGACAGCTTGTCCAGTCACCTTCAGGCCTGGAGGGCATGCCTGCTTGGTCATGTTACTTGATTAAATATGCAGTTAGTCAGTATTAACCCAAATGATGCAGAGGCACCTCTTTCCAGGCCACTTTTGTTCTTCAAGTAGAATGCTCTTTGTACAAGCAAACTCTACTTTGTAAGAAGCAGCTACTGCCTTATCCTGGAATAAGTCAAAGCAGGTCTTAGAACAGCAGAAACTTGGCCTGGAGTTGCACAGAGATGCTGCCTGGGTGCTGTAAGTGCAGCCCACCAGTGTGGGGGCTGTGGGGGGCACAGACAGAACCCTTTGACTTGCTGAGATCATCACAGCTACATGGAGATTAGCAGCTTGTCACAGCAACCACATTTGTCAGTGACAGACAACAGTCAGAGCTTGAACAACCTAGTTTTGCATGTTACAGCTTCCCTTTCAGATCCCAGAAATAGGAACAAGCTTTAGGCATAGATGAAATCACCTCAATACCTGCTGCCTCCTGCAGTGGAGCCAGCGTGCACTTAAACTGGCTCATTCCTTGCATTGTTACAGCCTCTTTGACGGAAGGTGGTTGATGCAGTTCCACAAAATCTTCTTGCTCCTCCAGCCTCCATGCGCAGAAGGAACAATTCATCTCCCTTTCATACACCATGAGAAAAGGCAGTTAAAGCAGGGCATGGCTGAAGAATCTACAGTGTCTACTGCACCAATATACCTTGACGGACTGGTACACTAGAGGCAGCACTACTCTGCATTGCCAGTACTTTCAAAGGAATTTATACCAAATGTTTAAATGATTCAGGTAGGAGGATGAGGCTTTAAGAGTTTTTAGACTTCCCCTTCTTTTTAAAGTTGTCTAGCTAAGAGAAATAGTATATTTGGAACATGTGTCTAATAGTTATGAAAAGGTGAGGACAGACTCCACCTCAGTGGAATACTTCAATCTATTTCTTAGATTTGTCTTTGCTTTCATTTTTTAAAGCTCATGGTTGCAGTTTTTAATACAAAAGTTGAAGCTTCAAGAGAAGCAGGGTATTTAAAACAACCTACAGCAAGAAGAGAGTTTACCTTCTGAAGTTGATTTAAGCAGTAATTTTTCCATTCAGAGCTGCTTAAGCTGTACATGAGTATCAGCTGTTCAGCTAAAAACTTCATAATGTTGGTATAGGAATTCACAGAAATAAAGTTTCATTTGATTAACAGAGTACCTGATGATTGTTTATGCCATTTAACAAGCTCATCTAGCTGAGAAACAAAAAGGTCGAATTCAGCATCAGCACCTCTCTGGAATTAAAGAAAAAGACCTTATACAATCAGTGAACATATAAAGCCCTCAAAACTGAGGGGAAGGGGGCAGCTAGAGAAAGGTGCTGTGAAACAACTGCTGACATTACATCTATGGAAAATGAAACCCATAGTTCAGCACTTGGCCTGTTGCTTTGTTAGTACCTAAGTCAGTTCCAGTATTAAGGTTCACCTCAAATTCCAAGTTTTTAGATTACTATGATACAGTCTGTAAGGTTTTCTGTCATAAGAATGCCAGGAGTCCAAGACAGATCACCTTAATTCCACATATATAAGGGATGAGTGTCCATGACCCTGTGAAGGTCAATGCAACATGGAGGCAGGGCCTATTGTTACCCTCTTCTGAGTAGTGGTGCTTGGATCTCCCAAAAGAAATATAGTATACCCTTTGTACAGCTATTTTGTTCCTCATTCCTGCTTACACATTAGTTTTCACTTAACTGCATGTGCTTCAGCTAGAAAAATGTGACTTCCTGTTACAGCCTCTGCTGCTGCTGAGAAAACTGCCTTACTTCCTAAGCACCTTAAGTGCCCTGCCAGCTATAAGAAAGGGCATCCTAGGACAGTGATATCCAATCGCCTGAGCTAAGCCAAAATGAACTTGGTCATCAGCCACTCGTAGCTGCCATAAAAGGGCATCCTCTTTTAGCCCCTGGCCACATTCGTGTGGCCACTGAGGGCTTAAGTGCCCGTTTGCCCTATTGCCCTCTAGTGTCTCCTGTCTGTGTGAGTATTTCTTTTCTCAGGTCAGACCAGAGATGTGGGGGTTGCATTAACCTTGCCACCAGCACTTAACCCTGGGGTGCAGTTGGCTCCAAAGCAACACTAAAGTTTGGGGAACAGCATTGCAGAAGTTGAACATGAGCCAGCACACCCTTGCAGCAAAGACCAAACTGCTAAAGCAGGCTCTGGAGCCAGCAGGTGAGACAGTTCTGACCCTCTGCTGATAGCTCTCACATCTGTTAGAGCAGACATGGAAGACCAAATCCAATTTCATGTTCTGCAGTACAAGAAAGGTGGTGACATACCGGAGCAAGTCAAGCAGAGGGCAATGAGAATAGTTTGTTCATACATTAGAAAAAGCTGAAGAGTCTACAATTTCCTCATTCATGGGAGGGGATAGAGCCAGGCTCTTTGCAGAGGCTTACAGGGGCAGGACAAGATGCAACAAGTACAACTTGGAATAAGGGAAATTCCAACCAGGAAGAAAAAGCAGGTACAAGATTAAGCATGAAAAATCCTGTCTGTGGAGATACACAGAACTGAACTAGATTGGATGAGCCAGCTCTATCCAGGCTTGTTTTGCACAGGAGCTTGGACTTCTAAGTAACCCAGGCTCACTCTATCCTGCACCTAGAACTGTAAACAATTGGTATGACACTGTTGGTCATTCAAGACAGGCTTCAGCCTCCACGCTTGAAGTACAGCGCTGATAGAAGCAACTTTCATGAGCCCAGCTTCTAAATATCAGGTGAATACACAGCACTAGCAAAAGCTGAGCCCACACATGGTGTACTTCATAGTACATCACTACCTTCAAGTAAGCACAGGGAAGCTATATAACCTCTCCGCTTATTTCATTAACTGGAAAGCTATGTCACTTCCCTTCCACTTTTTGATTCCCAACAACAAAAAGACTAATGAAGTAGCAGAACCAATGAGCTAACACCTCAACATGTTTCACATAAATGAAGGTACAGCCTCCATAGAAAAGCTGCACTGCTGACAATAGTTGGAAGCAGAATAAGCATCCTGGAAGTTTGTGCATTAGAGGTCTTAGTACAGCTCACGAGGAGCCAGTGAGCATTTCCACTATTTGCTCAAATGAGCAGGTGCACAGATCAAACCCCTCACCTACAGGCATTAAGGCAGCCACACTAACTGATCCCAGACAGCTGGAATGCTCAGGAGGTGATGAGAACCAGACTTTAGCCTTAGGGCAAAGGTGGCCATCGAAGCCCTTTGTGGGGAGGTACAGTAGCAGAAAAGCAGCTGTGCAGTCTCCAACCTCCACAGGCAGCTCCCAGGCCAGGTGTTGCTCAAAGCCCGACATCACTGGTTCCTGATGAAGAGCAGTGCAATACCAAGGCTTCTGCTCAAGAAGCAGTAATCCAACACAGGGAGATTAATATTTCTCCCTCAAAATTCCCATATTCTACGGATCTGTGGAAAAGCCCAAAGCTGAGGGAGTCATGTCAGATTTTTCCAGTCCCATGCAGACTGCTGGTCTTCATCCACCATCATGTTAATGCTCGTGCTTAAAGACAGGTAATTGTCTCAGATTACTCGAACAGGAATTAGCTGTATGCAGAGATATCTAAGCTCCAAGAATCCAACAGCCCATGATGTGACAGTCAACTGACATTAAGTAACTCTTGAAAGTATTTTTGCCCTGCACAACAGAACTTCATGTAACTTTATTTGAGAAGTTGTATCTACACAGAAATACATTAAGTACATCCAAATGACACTGCTTCACCTTATACTGAAACAGCAAGACATTTTCCAGGAAAGAGATTAACTTTACATGTTTCCCTTCTTTCAGATTTCCCTTATGGATCAATAAAGTTCACCTCCACAGCAAATGTCTCACTATAGACTTTCCATGTTTTAGACTTGTGAGGGTTATCCAGCTCATTCCTGGGAAGGTAGAGTCTGAAAGACAAAATTCAGTAGCATATCTTACAGCCTAAGACATGCTTTTCCTTTCAGCCAGCCGAGAGATCTTCTAGCTCAGCCCTAGAATATTAAATACAGCCCCAGACCTTGAATTCAAACAGACATCAGCCATGCCCACACAGTGTTTTGCATCTTATGTAGTCAGAAGCAAAAGTCAACCTCAGAAACAAAGTCAACCTGATGGGTCTCTGACTTGGTTCCCCACCACCCTCCCAGAGCCCCACAGTGCAAGACAGAGTGAAATTAATATCGCACTCAGCTCAAGGCCTCCTGATATGATGCAAGTGCCAGGAATTTAATAACCAACCTTCCTAAAGGCAAGGATTTGATTCAGTACTCAACCTCATCAGGCATGTTCTCCAATTTTAATGTTTACTAAATTAATGTCTAGTTATCACTTAAAAGCACTTGCACATCAGCCATCTTTGAACTAGAGATACAGAGACAGAACCACTGCCTTAACATCTGTTTCACTTCTGATCACACCTAGCCCACTCGGGTCTACCAGAAGACCTGGGCAGAAAGGGAGAAAAGGTAGCCCAGTGGGGCATCCCCCACAGCTCTGCAGGAAACAAAGCACTTCAGCAAAACCCTCAAGATGGCAATGCTGCAGGGCTAGCAGACAGCTGGCATACATTTCTCCTGGCACTGGCTTGGTCTAATCAGTCTGCATTGAGACTGCAAGGTGCACTGCTGGCTGACCATATTAAGTTAACAGCTACAAACAGACTCATGGCTACCTCTCCTCAGGCTCTAACAGGATCAGTTAAGTAAAAACTGTTTTCTTTCTACTCCAGTCATGGAGAACGCAGTACTTGTATCTCATATGCCAAGTTCACTGCTCCTCTACCTAAATCTGTCAAGCTAGGCAGACCAAAGATAAGGCTCTCTTGTCTCTGCATTTCTACATCACTCCCAAAGCAAGGTAGACAAGCCCAACTTTCACCAGCTGGAGCTTCTCCAGGAGTTCCAGTCTCAGCAAAATCACAGAAATTTCTAACTTCTCCAAAAGCCTGAGAAGCCATAAGAAGGCCTTTCTTTGTGATCCCAAGCATCAGTACCTCTAACTGTGGTCTTAATGTTTGCCTGCTAAGCTACGGAGCTCCTGCTTCTCAGGCAGCCATACTATAGAGGATGGCAGATTTGAATAGTTAGCATTACATTTTTAAATTCAAATTCATCAACAATGGTTAGAGAGCACCAAGGAAATAATCCAATGGTTTAAGTTAAGATAAAAAGCTGTCATACGTTTAAAATATTTGTCACAGTGCAAGCAAGTGCCTGCTCACAAGTTACAGTTGAGGGTCAAAGACCAGTACCCACATGAAAGTTAGCTGGCTGATCAGGCCTTAGTTTTCAGTACTATGTTTATGATCTTTCAGCTCTATGCTCACCAGAAGTTAGGATCTAAAGGCATTCACTACGATCACTTACCTGTTATTTTCAATAAAGGAAGTGTTGAACCAGAAAAAGAATGGGCAGTCATCATAGCCTTTTGGGAGAGCCTAAACACAAACACCTTGTTTAACGACTGTGTTACACCATAGAACTTCTGTTTGTAGAGCAAGGGTACCCACTTTTCTTCACTAGTTTGGTTTACAAAGCTACAGTGCCAGAATCAGTACACTTGAAGAGCCCAATGTCACACACAGATCACTATTTTCTCTGCAATTATTTCAGTACCAAGTCACTCAATACAATGAGGTGAGACCCCCATGGTTAGGAGCAACAGGTACCCAACTAAGACGCCTTGGTAGTGCTGCTGTTTGAACAGCCAGGTGCTTCCCCTGCTTGCCTAGGCTGATGTTACACCACTCGCTGCACCCCACACTGCACAGTGAGACACAGCAGGAGTCACTGGGGAGGAACAGATTCTGCCCCACGCTGCCCAGCCAGGCAGGACCCACTGCAGTTTGCACTGCAGCCTCTCCCCATACCCAAGCGAAGGTCTTCACACTGGTATACTTACAGAATTGCATTCAAATCTGACTTTCACATCACCACTTAGAACAGGGCAGTCTTCCAAGCCAATGACTACAGAGTCACTTTCAGAATCAAAGAAGAGCTGGATAACAGAAAAAAGAATTTGTTTTATGAAAGTTTCTGCAGCAAGACAAGGAACCAATTCATGAAAACACCAGACTACTAATTCATGGTACACAAATACAACAGCAGTGCTAGAATAACAGACAACAATTTAAGCTGCTCAGGACAGAGTGAACTATTTGCATTTAAGCAATTCCCAGGGAAATCTTTCACTATCTTACCACTACTTTTCCTAGGATTTGGCAAAGTTTAGCTTTTTCATCCTCTTGGAATTTACATCATCCATTTAGTTAGACTATGTAGAAATTGAATATTGGACGGACAACTAAGACACTTTTGACCTATAAGTCAGCTTTTAGCTTCTGTGACTCAACTCATGTCTTCCCAGTACTCACCTTGCAGTTTTTTTGATTGGCACATACACACTGTAGTACAACTTGCTTCCTCGTTATTATCTGCACCTTCATATCAGTTCCATTGCCTTTCCCAACTCCTAGGAACAAAGTGTTGCGTTATACCAGAAGCCCAGACATTAGCTAGAAACATAAGTAGTCATGAAAACCAAGTGCAATCCCATTCAAAAGGGCTTTCTTCCCAGAATGCCTTGCTCAAGACTCTAGAGAACTCAAATGCTAAAGCTAAGCCAGGATTCAGTGGCTGAAAACTGCATTTTGAAGTAACAGTGAATCTCACTAGGGGAACAGGCTAATGCAAAATCTAGTTCCATTGACCAAACAGTAACAGCAGTTTGAACTCCCCTAGAACAAGGAGTGATGAACTTCCAGCCTTCGATCAAGATTACCAGCACACATGTACTGTAACAGGCATGTATCTAAAGCTCAGAAACATTAGTGGATCCAGTTCCACACGGGGACTTAGTCTCACCTGAAAAGTGATTCCCCTTCTAAAAAAGAGCAGGTTGTATGTGAGCCATCATTTGGCCAGGCATCCAGAAAGGGACACAACACAGAGCAACTGACTATAAAATGCTCTTCATTGTGTTCTGTGTCATTTAAATTCTCAAATCCCAGTAAGTCTACATTCCTATCATGGGCTTAGCAAGAGAGACAGTTATCAGCTGCCTGTAAAAGGAAACCATTACCAGATAGAGGAATACCCAAATACAAGAGCTCTTACCACGTATAGTGTGGATCTTGAGGTTTTTTATTTTGACTTGTCTCTCTGGTGGGAGTTTCAAGTTATACTTGTTTTTCAGGATCTCATAATACCCAACATACCTACTCTGTAATGCAAAAAATCCAGACACATTATGCAGTTTCTGTACCCAAAACAGATTAATTCTAGGAGGAAGTAGGATTTAAATAGAACTTTTACTCCAAGTTTTTAGCTCTTCCTGAGCTGAAACAATCTTCTAGACAAATTCAACATCTACATTTTTAATCAGTATTTAAATTTCATGTTTCCAGAGGAATTCTGTACTTTTTAGTTCAGCAGGAAGTGAGGAGCTTTCATATTGTAGCCTTAAGAGGCTGAAACATACAAGATATTTTCATTCTACTGAAGGACTGCTACACTTCTGTTTTAAACCAGCAATTACAAGTACCCCTGTCACTAGATTCACTTCCCAACTCTGCATCACACAGAGCAGTAAATCAAGATGTGCAAAACTGTGGTCTGAGGCAAAAACTTGTGCAGTATTTCCCAGTGAATGCAGTCTGCAGAAGATGCATTTCTCCACCCAAGCCAAATCAGCGCCATATTCCCATCCCAGGGTAGGCTGCAGGCTTCTGTGCATCCTTGTTAAACAGTCCAGTTGCCTCACAGTGTCATGCTCCTGTGAGGGTGCCCAGACATGCTGTGGAGTTTGCATCTGTGCAGATATACTAGATCTGACTGGACACATCTGTCCAGGTCACCCCGCTTGAACAGTGGGGTTGGACTGAAAGCTTTCCTAATCTCAAGAATTCTGTTGTTATCCTTGATACTATACTTCAGATCTAACATTATTATGCAGAGAAAGGTATAAGGGGAAGGGGAAAGATGCAGGGCAACCCTGTCAGTTGTTTGTCTTCCAACTCTCACAGAAAGAGTACAGAAAGTTCAGGAGTTAAGTAATAGGAACCTACATCTCTGAAACAAGGCAGGGGAAGTGGAGAAGCATAAGCACTTACAAGGTTCGTATTGGTTTGACTATAGCTCCTGAACCTGCTCGAGCTTACCTGCGAGGGAGTTTCAACTCCCTGAAACTTGGTACTTGTGCTTCTATCAGTTCTTCTCTCCCCAAAGTAGTCCAAACTTGCCTACATAGGAAAATAATTTCAAGGGTTAAGCTATCCATCCCACCACCATTCCCCTTCTTGAGAAGTGGATAGTAAACTAGACCTACACCACTCAGGTCCAGTAAAGGAATACAAGTAAAAATATGCAATAGTTGTTTTGGTACCTTTTAAAAAAGACAACTACAAGAAGAAAGTACTAATTAGGAAGTCAGACACATAAACCTGTCATCCATGAAAGAGTGAAAGAGAGCAATATGACTTTCAAGCAATTGCTTTAGAATCATCTATATTTCTCAAGCGGTCTGTGGCAGATCAAGCTGAACACTACTCCATATCTTCACAAACCAAACTCAGAGGAAAACAAGTGACTAAATGGATGCACAGGCTGCCCAGACTACCTTGAGTATCCTGGGCCTTCTGCATCCCGAGTGTCCAGCTGATATATCAGACCTGGAACACTAAATCAGCATCAGCACCTGTCTTGGCTGAGACCTGATCTTTCTCCCTTTCCCGAGAAGGGCTTCCTTTTGTAATGCTGGCTGTCAAGACAAGACAATTCTTGATGCCTCACACTACATGGAGGGAGACTGGGCAAAAAAATTGCTTAAAACCACTTAAAACCAGTGATACTATCTTTAGGGCAATTTGCTCAGAAGTCACCTATGGTTTAAGCTGTTGCTCAAAACCCTAGACCCATTATTCCTCCAAAAAGAATCCTTCAAGTTGGTAACCTGTTAAATGCTATTTTCTCACTTCTTTCAGATCATGAATAGTCTCCATCAGAATTTATACCGTAGCAAGACTTGCATGAACTTTTTTGAAGCCAGACTTTTCAGAGAATCCTTTTTCTAGTACAGAATTTTTGCAGAGTATTAGTGCATTTCACCAATTCAGTAAATCCTAAAAGGACATTTTGAATACTAAACAAATCAAAAAATAAACAGCAGTTTTTACCTTTGCACTCTCAAACTGGTCACTGTCTATGAGCCAGGTACAGACCATTGTTCCAGTCCTGCCTGTATTAGACACACAATACGAGAGTTATTACAGCAGTTCAAAGGTATTTGGGATTATTTCTCTGACTGTGAAGTCATCTCCTGTTATCTCATCTATTTCAAGAGTTGTAAGTGACAGTCAAGTAGTCAAGCACCTGTATTTCTGCAAAGAAGGAGTTAAAGACAAGATATTACAGTTTGATAACTTGTTTCTTGTCCCCATATTTTTATTAGAGACACTTAGGCAGCAGGTCAGTATCTGCATACTCCATTCAGCAGGGAATAGAGTCAAGCACTCTACTAAATGAAGCTATAAACTGAAACTTCCCAATGCTGTAAATGTCAAGAGTTGTTCCCTTGCCCCAACTGCTTTTCCCGCAACCGTACTAAGAAGCCATCAAGTCTGCTAGCATGAAGACGCCTATATAGTTTCAATTTTTAATTTAAAATCTCAGAGGTCAAGTCACCCTCCCTACACTTGTTCTTCAAGATGGTTTTGACCTGCAAGTAGTTTCAACATTCCGTTTTGCAAAACCTTTTACAACAGAGCTCCACCTGGGGGCAACTATTTAATGTTAAGTAACCACCTACTTTAAGCCAAGTATTTGCAGTAGTAACAGCAGGTGGCTAAAGATGTGGCAGATATTTGCAGGGAAATTTGGCTTACTTGCAGTTATTTATGCATTTCAATGGCTCCCACACTACTGTTGGTTCAGATAGCACCTGCAGGTTAGCTCATATGTTTGACAGCTTTCACTATTCTTGCTTCCATAAGACTTTGCTGTACTCTACCACCTAATATCATGTGTATCTTGATTTAAGATTCAGCAGTACCTGGAACATTCTAGAAGGGTAAAATTATGGAGCAGATCATCTTGAGTAGTATCACAGAACAAATACAGCACAACCAGTGGATCAGGCCCAGCCAACACGGATTTATGGATCCAACATGGATCAAGCATATCCCGCTTGATCATCATGAACTCCTTCTATGAGATGGTGACCCACTTAGTGGACGAGGGAAAGGCTGTGGATGTTGTCTACTTGGGCTTAAGTAAAGCCTTTGACACCATTTCCCACAGCATTCTCCTGGAGAAGCTGGCTGCTCATGGCTTGGGCAGATGCACTCATCACTAGGTAAAAACCTGTCTGGATGGCCAGGCTCAGAGAATCATGGTGAATGGAGTTACATCCAGCTGCCAGCTGGTCACTACTGGTAACCCCAGGGTACAGTGTTGGGGCCAGTTCTGTTTAATATCTTTGCCAACAATCGGGACAAGGGGATTGAGCGCATCTTCAGTAAGTTTGAAGAGGACACCAAGTTGAGTGGGAGTGTTGATCTGCTGGAGGGCAGGAAGGCTCTGCAGGGGGATCTGGACAGGCTGGATTGATGGGCCAATGCCAACTGTATGATGTTCAATACAGTGAAGGGCTGGGACCCGGACTTGGGTCCCAACAACCCCACACAGTGCTACAGGCTCACGGAAAATTGGCTGAAAAGCAGCCCACTGGAAAAGGACTTGAGGGTGTTGGTTGACACGAGTCAGCAGTGTGCCCAGGTGGCCAAGAAGGCCAATGGCATCCTGGCCTGTATCAGCAATAGCATGGCCAGCAGGACCAGGGCAGTGATTTTTCCTCTCTGCTTGTCACTGGAGAGGCTGTACCTTGAATCCTGCATTAAGGTTTGGGCCCCTCACTGCAAGAAAGACATTGAGATGCTGGAGGTATGTCCAGAGAAGGGCAACAGAACTGGGGAAGGGTCTGGAGCATAAGTCTTCAAGGAGCAGCTAAGAGAGCAGGGAGCATTTAGCCTAGAGAAAAGGAGGCTCAGGGGAGACCTTTTTGCTGTAAAGGTCATAGTGAGGTGGGGTTGGTCTCTTCCATCAGGTAACAAGAAATAGGAAGACAGGAAATGGCCTCAGGTTGCCCCAGGGAAGATTTAGATTGGATATTAATGAAAATTTCTTCTCAAACAGGGTTATCAAGCACTGGAACAGGTTGCCCTGGGAAGTGGTTGAATCATCACTCCTGGAGGTATTTAGATGTGCAGTTGTGGCACTGAGAGACATTGTTTTGTGGTGGACCTGGTAGTATTGAGTTAATGGTTGGACTTGATCTTAAAGGTCTTTTTCCAACCTAAACAGTGGATAGTTTGAGCTACATTACAATGCAAAATATTCAGCATGGGTGACTGGCTACCAGAAGCCAAAGCAGCAGCCTAACACTTTTAATAGCAGCAGTTTTAGCAGCCCCCCCCATCCCCAGCCTCTCCTGGGGAGCTGCTGTCCCAGCTGCCAGAACACCAGAAAGTTATTGAAGAACATTTTAAGAGACACAATGACAGCTTAGACTAAAACAATTTAGACTACCTAAAAATGGGGTTGTTTAATACTAAACACAGAGTACTATACTCTTGCTAGTCATCACAGTGTCTGCAGAATTTGTCAAGTTACGCTATAAACCCATCTCATAGTATGGTTTAAGGCCATACTTACATCAAAGAAGCTAGAATAACAAAGAAGTGTGATTTGTAGCATACACACATTACACATGAGAAATCCTACCTTTGCCTCCTTTACAGTGAATTGCTATGACATTCTTCTCATCTTGACTCATCCATTCACGGACACTGGCAGTGAATTTCAGCATGTCCCTAAATAAGAGGAAAGTTAGTGGATCAGAGTAAATGCCTACATAGAACTATCACAATGTATGTATAGTTCTTGACAAGACTCACTGTAGTGCTGGGACATTGTGGTCATCAATGAAGATTCTTTCCACCCTGTAGTGAAAGTACTTAGGGTCATAGCCTTTTTCACCTATAGGAAAAGATCTGAAGTTATGCCAGGAAGGGAGAAGGATCATAACAAAGAAAGTGGCTTGTAACACACAACTGCTGGTCTGAGCATGTACTAGCGTCTAAAATACATTAGTGTTAATAGATAGATAGATAGATCAAAATGAAAAGAACTGAGGTAACTTGGCTAAAGCCATATGTGCTTAGCTTCTGGTTTCACACTTTTCACTTACATTAAATTTTACCTCCAACATTTCAATATAGTCAGCAGCTAAACATACTTACTGCAGAGATTGTAGACTTTATAGTGGTCTGGATGTTTGGTGTCCAAAAATCTTGCAACTTCCTAAGCAATAATGAGTTCAGAGTAGTTAGTGCTCTACTCCTTATTTCCACTGCCACCTCAACCCCCCACCCCCCGGTGGGATGGATCAGCAACTGTATTCATGAACAGTCCTTGGACAGAAGGCCTTTGCAACCTGACAACTCAGGTTCTTGTCTGGAATAAAAGTACTACTGCAGCTATCTTCCTGGCCCAATATATGTTTCTACAATATCAGGAAGCATAGCTCTGAAATGAACATTATGTATACAGGCCTTTTAAACAACTTTATTTAGGTGAATAGATCTTATCACCATTACTAGCCTGGGACAGAACTGCCTTGAGTCTTCAAAACATTCCTAAGAACAGGAGCATCAGAGCACTGGTGTGTCTACACTGAGATACAACCCACTAGATTTAGCTGAGACACCACAACATAAGCAGTGCAGCACAGTGGGGATCATCAGTCAGTCATTCCAGCCAGCAAAGGCAGCACAACTAGCACTGACATGGTCTAGGCCACATGTAAATTAGTGGGAACCTATAAAAGAAACAGGTTTCAGAAACAGTGAACTTGGTAGGTAAGATTTTTACCTTTATGGGGTTCCTGTAGAAAGACTGCTTCCCAGAAGATGGAAATGACATTGCAATAATTCGATCTGTTGAGAAGACAGCAATCACGAGTAACAGCAGGAAGCCCTCCAACACATAAGAACTACATGACTGAGAAACATCCTCATGAAATGTCTTATTCCTACCCTAATTATAAGAACAATCTACCCATTTCAGGGAGGCTTTCCTCTACATTTAGCATAGCTAGACCAAGACAAATAATGCTTCCCCCAAAGCATCAGCCACCATCAAGTGTCAGTCTCCACAGAATTAGAAGCAAAAATACTCTAAGTCAATAGTTCTCCAGCACTGGTTGCCTAGGCCTCAGATAAATTTCTATCATTACATACAGCATGTACAACTCTCCCAGAAGGCTAATTCTGGAGAATAGTGTCAGTCAGGAATCCATATTTCAAAATCCCACAGAAAAGGAGTAGGCCTGGTTTGACTTCATACTTAAATTTCATGAGTCTAAAACACTGTCTGTATTTCATGACAAGCTCTTATTAACCGAAAAACAAGTCTTCACAGGACATAATATGCTGCAAGGTGACATTTGTTTCCACAAACCAGTAACGTAAGTGAGATCCAGATCAAAGCCATCTTTCATATAACGTCTTTTGTTTTCAGAGACCTGACCAAAAAAAAAGTAAGCGTTAATCTTCCACAAGAATGCCAACGATCACCAAGTGTTGCCTGTTTCTAGGAAAATTCAATCATCTAAACTCTCCAGTTAAGCTTGAGTAGCAGAGCCTCATTTCACTACAGCATTATCCAAGAGCAACATTTCTTGTATTAACTTCTAGGTAGAAGCTCTGTATAGAATTTTTACCCCTAAATATCAAAGTTTATTCTAGTGAAAAGAACACTGCCAATTCTTTGCATACTGCAGCATGAATCTGTCATTGTTATTCGAGTGTTTGGAGACTGAGAGAAGAAACAATAAAGTTAAGGGTACCATAACCAAGACTGCTTATTCCTGAGCAATAGGACATACTTGAGGCTTAAAGTACCACTTGAATGCCTCTGATGAAAGTAAGAGGCATTTACAGTGGATAGGCTTCAACAGCTAGATTGCTTTGTTTGCACCCAAAATAAAGCATCTGACATACTTAAACTCCTACCTTCCCCCATGTGAGGGAAAACAGTCTATGTACCCCACAAGCTAGAAATTGTCAATTGAGACACATGGTGGTGTTGCAATCACTTTGATATGCCGGCCTTCCAGGTCAAGTTGCTGCTTACTTGAGCAAAGCTGAGAATGACAAGGCTCTACTGAAGGTGGAGGCAAAGCTCCAGAGCCCTGTCAGGGACATTGAACAGATGTGCTGCTCAGGCAAGGCTACCAATAGGCCATGGTCACCCTTGCTACTTACTACTGATACTGCTGGGAGAAAGAGCTGGAAACAGTAATAGTAGCCTAGGTGTGTCAAGAGGCCAACTTACCATTCTCCTGGTCACCATTTCAAGTTGCTTCTTTTGTGAAGCCAGACGAAATATTCTTATCAAGATGACAATTCTCAGAATTCGGAGTAAAATAATCATTCTAGATGACAGGTTCACCATGAAAGAAAATGGACACAAATAAACTTAGAGGCAAAGATTAAAGCTGTTTAAAATCTGTTTCAGAGACAGTTTAAAACTTTGTTTCATATGTTGAACTGGGACTTCTCAGGCTGATTTTGAAACAAATACAATATCATGGGTTTATTGCTAAGGGTTTTTTGTGAGTACATGTTCTGAACAGCTAACAGAACTAGGAAATCCCCTACTTGCTCAAACAGACTTCCACAGGCACCTCCGGCTAGAAAGCAACAAATTCCATTAACATTACTCATGTTATTATCACCAAGTTCTTGCTCCTTGAAGCTTATTCTCAACTATACATTTAAGTGTACGTAGCCACACTAAAACATACGTAGCCACCTGAAAAATGACTGAAAAGAAGCTAGACAGGCTAAGTACATCATGACTTGATTAAGAAAGAGATCTGAGAACAGATCAGTATATATCCTGTGTTTAATCATTCAGCAACCTGAACACTTGGTTTGGTTCAAGGAACTTTGAACTACTGCTGAACTTTGAAGCAGGAAAGAAGCTTAGGTGAGTGGCTCTATCAAAACAACTGAACAGGAGCAGCTGCTTTCCCACTCTCCTAGGGACAAGGGCAAACTAATACTCAATTCATTCCTTAAGGAGGTAAGTGAGCATACACTTTAAGCAGCACATACACATTCTAGGTTTTGATACACTTGTGTAAAAATACCAACAGTAAGGGAGACAAAACTCCAGGTGAACACAGTCTGCTCTCCACTGATATGGAGCTTAAAGTCAGCAAGGTAAGGTTGTCCCAGATACCCGGAGGAAAGTTTCCATTTTTCCTGAGTTTCTTTCAAATTCAGTATCACCCTCCTGTTTTCAAAAGAGAATTTCCTTGGAGCTAGCAGCAAATGAGATGAACCAAAACTGGGTGAAAACTCCATAACCCCTCTCCCCACAACTCTGAGAAGCAACTCTTCAAGATGAAAGCCGCTTCCACTCTGCCTTTAACGAAGTCAGCCAGTTAAGCATTAGCTCCCAGACTGATATCCAGCTCTCATTCCTCAATATCCTTTTATAGGTCAGACTTCAAGGAAACAGTTAACTCATCCCTACACACACCTAGCTAGACCAGATTAGAAACAGAAACCATACTCCTCCATTAGGGCATGTTACCTTTATGGACTGTCACTAAAATTTCACTTGTCATACATAAGCTCTCATCCTCATAAAAGTTGCTCAAATTCTAATTACTCTGAGATGTATCAGATGCTTTAAGACTACTGTTTGCTTCTTGAGGAAGGACTGAGGAAAGAAAAGTAATAAACCCCACTAAGGCTACTGGGAATTAGTTGGATTTTGTGGACACTACTGGTGTGTCAGGTAGGAAGACTGCCTCATCTCCAGATTTGGTATTTGGTCAAATCTGAGGCATCATCTACCATCAGATAGTAATATTTTGGTCAGAACACAATTTTAGAGCCTTTAACAAGAGAAGCCTTACAAAGAGCTTCAGAAATTGAATGGGTAAGATTAATCTCATAGGTTATTATCTGATCAAGATACAGAAATCAGAAGGACATAGGACTTGAAGTAGCTAATGCACATAAACAGCATGTTTCCTCTCCCTAGAGCATGGCTGAAAAATCCAGCATATATTACCGTGAGGCTTTTGGGAAAGCAAAGCGAAGGAAACGACAGTTTGGCAACTCTTTCTATTTCAAGATCCTTCAGATGGAGATCCTCCCTCTGCTGTCTGTTCCATTTGCTATGATAATCCAGCTCTTCTTTCTGACCTTCTTCAGACCCTCCTCTCTATCAGGGCTACTGCACACCTTTCCCCAAAAAGCACTCAAGTCAGAGCATTTGATGGCTTCACCTTTAGTTACCCCAAATAGTATGTTCAGATCACCTCTGCCTTTGAGGCAGGGACAGCCTACAGCAAAACCACAGACCAAAGCTGTGTGTCCATCCTTCATTGGTCTGTAGCATGACACACTATCACAGTTCCATTTGTGATCTCAGATGCACACATTTGGCTTAGAGGTGCCCAAGAAAATTCACAGATTATCAAGAAGAGAGCTCACACTTACCAGCTGCCATACCACTCTTACCTTGGTATCTCCTCTGCTGCATCAAGGTCTAAGAAGGAGTACGTCAAATTAATTAACAGAGTGCCCACCACTATACATGCATCCAAAATATTCAGTTTGGACCGGAAATAGTTCCTGAAGCTGAAACCAAGGAGAGTTTTAGACAAATGTCAATACAGGTAACAAGGACTGAATTGTATCTTCAAGAGAACCATCTATACAGAGCTACTGCTGGAGACAAGCTCATAATTCAAGCTTGAAGTTTTTTGTTTCCTTCCTAGGTTGAGGACTTGCCACATAGACTTAATTTTTGCCCGTATCTTACCCTTCAACAAACACCCTCAGGAGAACATCAACGAGAAAGAAGAGTGCTATTGCCAGGGAAACACCTTCAGGAATCTCTGTACCCTTCTTTCCCTCACTGATAGCCAGATCCAGAACCACAACTATAATGTCCACAATGATAAGTACAACTCCAAATACTCTGCAACGAGAAAAATACAAGTAAGTTTGAGAGGCAGGAATGAACACTTACCAACTCAACAGTACAAGCCCTGATTTCTAAGCTGTTCCAGCAAGAGTGTGTTCTCTTACGCAGATTGAAGCCTGCTTAATTAGAAGCTGAAGGTTTCCAATAGCATTTTTAAGTGATATGCACAGAGACCACAATCTGCGTGGAACCATACATTTACCTCAGACACAGCTGTAGACACTCATTTATGATTTCACAGCTACCTAGAAGCAGCACAAACCTGGATGCTCCAAGGCATACAAGTATCATTGCTGCTTTCATCTTACTCAGCTTCCCTCCCTCTCATGACTTAATACAGTCCCTCAAAAATAACTGTCTTTATTGGCTTGTCTCTAGCACCTAGACTACACACAACCGACCAATCGTTTGTTCAAAGGCTGCCAGCCAAGAATAAGCCACTAAAGAGGTTTTATCCAAGTCAATGACATTTACAGTTCTGACTTTCAGCTCTCCCCAGAGAATGTAGTCATATCTGTTTAAGTCTTATTTTTCAATTCTAGAACTTTTCTCAAGTTACCTTTTCTTGGACAAGGGATTCAGTACTTTTCAGACAAAGCAAGCTGGAGTTACTGATGTTTACAGAACTCTCCAAGTTCTCACACCAGAAATGAGGACTATTTTTACCTTGCCCACATCATTACAAGCTCAAGCTTTTACCTGAATCCAAATGACATCACAAACGGGGCAATTTTTCTCCTAGTTGCACTGCAAGAGAAGAGAACTGACATCAAGACAAGTGACATTTTGCTACAGATATCAGCCACAAAGTCACTGTTATATTCTTTTGTTCACATTCCTTCGGTTTTAGTATTCTGCATAGTAGTGATTTCTCCAAGATGAGATTACTCAGTTGTATTCATGAAGTATATAGGTTAAGAGAGTACTTGAAAACAGCACTTTGATCACTTGTTAGAAAAAGCATTAATCAGCTTCCAGACCCTAGAAATACAGCAGTATGCACTTATCCATAACATTGTTCCATGTCACAACTCCAGTGACACTTGAACTCTGGCTTAGTAAGCTTTAAGGGTTTATATAACAGCTATTGGTCAAGAGAAAGACTGGAAGATAAACATCTCTTAATATATCTCGTTCAATATATTAGCTTATTGTATCAGACCATTTTTTTCCCCAGGCCTGAAAAGAGCTGCACTTGTTAACAGCTCCCGTGCCTTTGGAATAGAGGAATACAAATCCCACTTCTACTTTAAAAAGGAAACATCAGTTTGGCTTTCAGACTGAAAAGCCAAATATCTTTTAAGAAAAAGTGTTTCTGAAGCCAAGTTCTTCCAGTTGTGAGAGTTATCTTCAATCCTAGCAGGGTCACAGCTCTCATCTCCAGTTACAGTAGATTTTGTTGCCTCTTTGGTATGCTTTAAACCCTTTGGTTTTTTATGTAACTCTCTTGCTGGCTAGAAGCCTTTCTAGGTTACATCAAGAACTACGGTAGAAGTTCTTGGTGTAGAACCTGCAAACCTCAAGTGCTGACAGTCTGAAAAACAGAATGACAGTCTGTCAAGTAATCCCAAGACTACTTAACGACTGTAAGCACCAAGTCTTTTCTTAGACACTTAGAAAACACCTTTTTCAAGCATATCACTAACAGCAGGACTTACCATTTGTCCTAACATACTGACAAAAAGTACCGATAGATTTATTTTGCACTGTTACAAGAAGTTTTTGTCAGCTCAGTAACGCACATTGCACCCCAGTGATCCTGTCCAAAATACCTGTTTTCTCTAGGACAACTTAAGCATTGCATTTCACTTGGTGCACTCCAATAACTTAGTTTAAGACAAGGCTAGATACATTTGAAGTGCTGAGGCAGCATCTTTCTGGGGTTACTGAATTAACCCACACTTTTCATTATTAAGTTCTTACTCTAAACTGAGGTACAAGGTCTAACCAGCAAACATCTGCATTCTTAAACTTGAAGGAGATACTTGGGTTGTAGTACTCACTTTTCCCATGGAAGTCAAGGATGTCCAGTCCTGAAGGCAGCTTAACATACAGAAGGTTTTCCTGGTATTTATCAGTGTCAAATATCTAAGGAGATACTGCAATAATGACACTAATGGTTTGCTGGTCTACGTCTTTGTCCAGTCAATCCTACAACTGTAGTGGGGACACCAAGACTTCAGCTTCCACAGTCTACGGTACCTCTACTAGGTATGCTAAACACTGAAATTTATACACACACCACTCCAATGTGGCCTGCCAACATCTTAAATCAGTTAAAGAAAACATGGCACATTTGATTACGTAATTGGCTTAAAGCTTTTGTGAAATACATTTAAAAATTCCAACTTCCAAAATGTAGAAAAACATGTTGTCACATAGAATAACTGAAATAACAAGCTTAGGCTTACTGTTCTTGAGCTGCAGGACTTGCCACTGACTTGACTAAGTTTGCTGTAAGAGTAACACGAGCTAAACACTATCAGGAAATAAATACTTCAAGAAGAGTTAACTACTAGCAAGTTCAGACAATTTAGCCTTGATGAGGGCTGATGTTTATTGTTATGCCCAGACACTCATTCACCTGATTTTCTCACCAGCACTTGTTCTTCTGTGCTCTCACAAACTCATTCCTTTGGGAAAATTTAGTCAATGCAGCTTGGATTACCCATTCTCCATAATATGATGCACTTGTGTTCTTGGGTTGGGTTTTTATCTCTAGAGGGACAAAGAGGCTTCTTCAACTTATTTGTCTTCACTAGGTACTAGAAGAAATGTCAATATCAAGCATTTTACTGGGCTTATCTCTGCTTCAACAAGCCAGCTGCCTTCTTACTTTGGCTCATCAGATTCCACTTCTGGGGGTAAGCAAAGAAATTTAGTATATCATTAGCTTACTTGGAACAGCTGTCTGGTCCATTATCCTCATCACGACCATTATCAATCTTTACTGTGGCCTCTTCTGCTGTTGGAGAGCTGGCAAAGGAATAATACAAGTCACACACTGATAGAGATGTCAGGTCTATACACTGCTATGCTTTGTTGTTCCAAAAAAAAGAATTAACTGTCAAGTAAGCAGCAGACTGAGCCAGAGCACAGGCCCCAGTACCAGGGGAAGAAAGATTTCCCCTCACGTGGTCACAGCTGAGCCCCTCGGGTTGTGCTGATCTATTTCCTACTAGTAGCCCATTTCTCAAAATTTTTCCTTTCCCCCTGCAAAAGAGACATATGTGTTCAGCAGTAGGATAAAGGGCTTTGAAGCAGGGCATCCACAAGTCCACTAAGGACTCAACAGTCCAGGCTCTAGAAGTACCAGAAATATGCATATGCAAAATGGCTTCAGAGAGCCCAAGCGACATTAATGCTACTATAGTGAACTTCTTGTACAGAGAATTAATGTTTTCACCAGGAAAAGCCATAGCACAGAGATGTTTTTGTGCAGAGCAGGATACCAGACCGGAAACTGGAAGACCAGAGCGGTAGCTGAGCTAGCGCTAGAACAGCAGTTTTTGAGGATAGTGGCTGCTTGCCATAACTTCCTTAAAAGGGTCTCTTTAGATCAAGTTTTTGTTTTTTTGAAGGCAACATGACAATTTCAGAGAAAAAGTGTAGCAACAAAATCCAGGAATTTTTATTTCAGTCTTCTCCACAGAAATACTGTGACACATGATAGCACAGCCCCAGTGTTTGCTGAGGCTCTGCCTCTGGTTTCACTGCTTCGTGGGCAGGAACAGCTACATACACATATTCAATATTGACATTTCCATGCTGTTCTGAGGCAGCCTAGCATGTTTGAAGCATTAGTGTAATAATTCTAGGGATTCAAATATTCTTCATCCTCCACAACAGACCCACATACCAGCACTGCTACTGCAGTCTGGGCTAACCACCTTTTAAGCAAGAAGTTTAATGGTGCTTCTCCTATAGTTTCAGCAACCAATACTGATGCTTCACCACCTGCACTCAGTATCAGGCTCAGTAGAACTATTCTGATGCAACAATCTTAGCATTCAAGCCTCATTTCCCAGCTCCAGTGTTTCCAGACACCACTGTCCTCATTTTGTCCCTAGAGCTGGAGCAAAGCTCTAGTTATGGATAGGCATTCAGGTTTGCTTCCCAGCTATTCTTCAGAATATTCACTTGGGTGTTTACACTTACTGAACAGCAGAAATGCTTCACTTATTAAAGCATGTTGCTGCTGCAGCAGTTTTTCTGCAGGTCACTTGCTTATACTTGCAGACACACAAAGTGCACCAAATGCCACCTTCTTATCCTCTACTATGATTAAAATATGCCACAAGAAGAATGAGAAACAGAAGTGTTTTGAGCCAGGAAGACAATCTTCAACACAAAGATAAAACAGAAGCCAAGTTTAAATACATTGTTCCCATCATGCTCCCACACAAAAATTCAGTTCTAGATAATGCGTTCCTCAGAGAGAGTTTGTTTTGCTGATCATTCTACATCTACTTGTTGTCCAAGGCAGAACAAGCTCCCAGCCTCAAGCTACTACAATTAGTCTTTGACTACTGGGGTGGAAGAGAATACAAGGAGGACATACTAGAAGAAATTGTTTCCTTCACACACACACTCTATACGGAGCATAAGCTTTTCTGACTGCTCATAGCTAAAGGCAACTTCAGACTTAAGGCTTTTAAACCAAGCAGAGGAAGAGCATCTCGCTCTACAAGAGACCTTGACAATCTCTTGTAAGTCTCTTGATAGTTTGGATGCTAAAAGAGAGCACACTTTAATGCCATGGGCTTACTATACCAGGGGTGGAGACCCTGTACTCATTAATCACTTACTAACTACTTACAAGAAGTGAATCAAAACAGCGTATTTCTCTCAAAGATATCCCTCCTCTCAGACAGCAGCACTGGTGGGAGAGGGGAGATAAAAAGACTGTATGCTATATAAACTTCAGACACTCCATCCTTATTCCCTTTATCATATTTGAAGCACTAAGAACCTAAAGACAGGAGACCACATATCCACCACATATTCAATTCCAAACCCCCACACTAGCACAGTTCATTTCACTCACCCAGATGATTCTCTCGGCTCGGTCCCTTGTTCATATCTCACAGCTGTCATTTTGCCTGTTGTTGCCCTGCTGGCCTGAAGAGAAGCACACCGAGTTAAACTGAGACAGTACAAGAAACAGCAAATACCACCATCCTATAGCAGCCTCACACTCGCGGTCCCAGCAGCCAGGCTTCTGCTTCATTTTCAACTATTTCCTCCCTATAGCTGACAAAGCTCAGTCTTTTAACTATAACACCGGTTAGAGCTAAGGCACTCAGCACTATGATGAAGGGTTTTTAACTACACCAAACATGCCACAGTGATAACAGCATCTTTACCTCACGATGAAGCACTTCTCTCTGCTTCAAGCTCTGAAACACAGCAGAGCCCCAGTTGGCAGCTCTGGGAGAGCTGCAGGCGCGGGCAGGACCGCGGGGAGCAGGTCCGGGAGCTGCCTCCCGGCACACACCGCCTTCCCGGACGGGAGGCCCGCACCTGGTCCCGCTGCATCCGCGCTGGCGCAGACCCCCCCGGAGCCCTCCCCCTCACCTCACCTCGGCGCGGCCGCCGGGCTCAAAGTCGAGCCTGGACACCCGCCCCCGGCGCCCCGTGGACTCAGCGGAAAGTTGGGTTAAACTTCCTGAGGTCTG
>VZTG01005688.1:259916-341623 GCA_013397845.1 Melanocharis versteri | reverse complement strand
AGAAACGTAGTGCACTTCTCGCTAAAAGCCTACCTTAGGAGACAGGATCCAAAATGCTTTGCTGGACACAAGACTTTGCACTTCGATATACTGAAAGTATTTTTATTTTATGAAAGTATGTCAGAACAGGAAGCCCTGTCTGCAGCATACATGGGCACAGACATTTTCACTCCCGGCTCTGGGGGATCACTGCTATGCATCGTGGGGTGTAGGCTGTTGCTGTACCTATTTTCTCGTCTGTAGGTCAACGACCTTATACAACGTTTCAAAAAGCTGTGGCAACAGAGGAGACAGGAGGCAAAGGTGCCCTGATCTGCTCGGGCCTGCAGCGGTCTGGGGAAGGAGGACTGTCACAGAAGACAGCTTTCAACAAAATAACACTAATTAGCCCAATGGTTTATTTCTTATGTGTGTGTAGTAGCATTGTGACAGTAGACATGTCTACACCACTACTTCTGTTAAAAGACTTTATTATATGCCTAGGAAATTGAGGAGGTAAAAATCTCCTTTTTGAAACTGCTAAAAGGCAAATTGCCAGCCTGAACAGAAAACAAGTGGCGACCTGGCTTGCAAACCAAAAGGCCTACAGCTTACACAAAGTGCCGAGAAAGCTTTTCAAAAGGAACAAAGTGGTGTGGCACCACACAATGGCAGGAGGGCTTGGTGGTGTGCAAGAGTTTTCCAAACACTGTGATAGTGTGAAGTACATCCTAGCACTGATAGACATGTTATCCAAGCCAGACTGAGCCATTGGTCTAGAAGGAAAAAGGGGTTCTGAAATAACCAGAGCCTTCGAAGCAGTTTTTAGGCGAGGCTGCATGCCTCAAAAATTACAGACTTCAAAGCACTTTGAACCAGCCTTTTAAAAAGCTGGAAAAACAGCATAGCGTTCACAATTGTGTTATCTGCAATGTTAATTCTCATATCCAACTGTCCAATGCTCCTATATAACCATTCCTGCACAGTCAGGATCCATCATCCCTTGTACTACATGCAAAACATCTTACTATCTAAACAATATGGACAAGACTGCCTTGTGTGACTGTTTCTGCATCTGCAGGAACAGTTTGTACTGACATCCTATCTATCAGGTTGGTCTGTTTTGCAGCAGAAACCACATGACGGATTTTCTGAGTGGTCAGATCCTCCACCCATGGTGCTAATCAACACAGCAATACACACAGATTTTGCCTTTGGATAGATCTTCAAGTCAGGAGGTCCCGTGGTAATCTTCAGGACTGTTTGAAATTCCCATCTGTGGAGCTCTGGTGTTGAGAAGCCAAATGCTTGCTTGAGCTGCTGTCGGGAAGTTCAGACAGTGACCTGGTCGACCTTCAGTCAGCACAACGTTAGTTGGCTGTCTCTCCATTCCAGAGACAGGCTGGGGAGTTCCTGTCCCAGCCTGCCTGACTAGCTGCTCTGTCAGGAGCCAGGGAGCTGAGGGATGATGCTGCCTGGATGGTGGTGCTGGGACTGAGCACCTCTGCCATACAGTGGAAGCTGTAAAGAGAAGCAGGAAGGTTGGCGGCATGGTCACACACCCCTGGGGCAAAAGAGGCCAGAGTGCTGCCCCATTCCTCCCAGGGCAGAGCGGCTCCAGCCAGCGGGATGCCAGGAGAACCAGGTTTCCTCTCACCAGTGCCTGGGCCAGCACAGTCATCACACTCACATGTGGCTGCAGCGTTGCTCCAAGTGAAGCAATGTTGGTGCATGCCTTTGGAAGCACAGGAGGAGCAAAGGACCAAGTGTCATGGCCTGGGAAAGCAAATAGGTTGGTGGCCATATCATCTGGGGCAGGCAGTGACGCAGGGGAAGCTGTCAAGGACAAAGTGACCCAAGCGCAGGGGTGCAGAGTGCCTGGCAGACGTCCCTGAGCTGACCCCAACTGCATGCCAAGAGACCTCGCTCCCAGAGCCACCAGAGCCTCCCAGAGCTCCCAGAGCAGTGAAGAGCCTGGGCAGGGTCCCAGGGTCACCCTCCAGTACATGGAGGACCACATGGACAGGGCTGACAGAAGCATCTTTTCCCTCTCCCTCTTTGCAAGGTCTTCAGAAATCTGGCCAGACCACAACTAAAACAACCTCAGGGCTCTTAAAGTCTTTTGGGTACAGTTTCACTATTTATTGGCACTATTTTTGTCAGTCCTGGAGATGAACCATAGGGAGATTCTTCTGTTCAGCTGTCCTGTGTAATTCCTTGCAGGCCAAACAGAATTTTAAAAAATGGATGACATTTCAAGGATTGCTACTTAAAATAGATCCTTTCTTCCCGTCTAATTTTTTTAAAAAGATTCCTGCTTTTCAAAACCCTTTTCCATTTGACATTTTCACAAAAATAAAATTTTCATGAGAAATGTTCATTTCAATGAGCCTGGTCAGATGACACAGCTTTCCATCAAATGCAGTAATTTTAAGATGAGATGGAGAAATGTGGAGAAAAACAACATGTGAAGATTAGAAACAGTAAATTAGAAAAACACAAAATATTTTGTTCTCAAAACCAGCCAAATATTTTTAAAGAAATCTATACTTGGTTTGTTCCTTTTATTTTAATGAACATCTGACAAATATGTCTGCATCCTCTTTTCAGGTTCTCTGATAACCAGGATTGGCAGGGTACTGGAAAGGGTATGCCCCTGCTGCTTGCACTTCCTCCTGTCTGGCTTTTCATGCCCTGAAGCACAGTGGTTTAGATACCTGCCTTCCATTGTCAGTGCTGTAATGCCTCTAATCCCAACCGTGGTTTAAAGTGCCTTAGTATCTTTCTTGGTGCTATTACAAATTCCTTGAGATGCAAACTTGCTAGAAGCTTGTCGGTAAAGGAAAAGGTGCCTGGTTTTCCCGCAATTTGAGTGTTTCCAACAAGAGAACATTTTTAATTAGAAACTTCAAGAAAATTATGATGTGGCACTTCATGGCATGCAAAAGATACTGAGCAATGACTATTTTAGGACCCTGCATAGCCCAGACTCTGAGATCTAGGAAATAGCATGCTGCTGCATTGGATGTTGTGGTTTGGTCCCCTTTGCTGTCTCTACTTTAACATTTTAATTTCTTACTGTTGTTACATCAAGAGTTCTTCACCCAGACCAGCATTTCTCACTATGTAATCTATACAGAAAGGATTACTGTGCCAAGTGCTGGCAGTGTCCCAAGGTTTTCTGCTATGTCAGGACATCAGCCCTCTTCTTCTTGTAAAGACCTAAAATTAAACGCATTTCCTCATTATTAACTTAGTTCTATGGGAGCTGGCAGCATAGACCAGAGTGATCTTTCTGTATTAGACCTTTCAACATTTTTGTGATCTTTTCATTGGGTGCTGCAAGGTGCATTTTGCTTTGCTCAGATTCTTGTGCTTAACATCTGTTTCTGTAACTGAGTGTATATGAAACATTTTTCCTTCTTTCAGTTTCCTTGGTCTGGCAGTGAACAAGCAGATGTTTTGTGTCATTGGATAAACTTAAATATTATTTTATTGTCAGAAGTTAAATGCAAACGCCCGAAACACAAAAGGAAACAAGTATTTTACTTTTTTGAGCAGAATTAGAAATAATATAACAAATATGCATCCTTCTGCATTAATGGGATCTAACACAAGTATGATTGGTTTCAGGTGGTCAAATGATAATGCAGAATGGAAATCCTGTATAATGGCACAAGTTCCTTGGAACAATTTCTGTGCTGGGCCTTTGCATATTTTTTAGCTGGTCATTCTGATGGAAAACTCTCTTCTTACGTAAGTATCTTCCCAGTAGATGCTTTCTTGCTTCAATGCCAATAACGACTTCTTTCTATTCCAGTCTCCAAAACTCTTAAGGGTATTATTTTCCCACAAAATCAGTGAGTTAAATTGCCTGCCATGACACATCTGAAAATTATTCCATTCCCAAAGAGCACAAGTGAAGCACTTCTCATAAAAGTAGCAATCCTTTAAGGGTACTTGAAGTTGCACCTTTTGGACCACTATTTAAGGAAAAATTGTTCCAGGGATTTTTGCTGTTTGATTTTGAGTATTTTTTCAGTTAGTTTTCATTTCTTTTTCTCTTGCATCTTTGGATAAATTGCTGACGTTTCTCCAGGACTGACCAGTATTATGTTGAAGATGATATGCAACCAGCCTTTTTATTAAAACTTAAAATACGACCATCAGGAGCTCAGACACTGAAGAACTGTATTTCTCTCAGCTTTTCTAATTAATTACATAATAGACAGATTGAATGAGTAAACTGTCTGAAGTGGCTGTTATGTGTTTTCCTGGGGTTTCTTTCAGGAACGCCAGAGGAAAAAGTTACGTAACTACAGAAAAAAAATGGTGGAAAAAAACTTAAAGGACTTGAATTGTGATTTATAAATTGTTTCACCAGAAGTAACAGTGACTCATACTTTCATTTCTTTTTCAGGAGATAAATCTGAGGTGGTTTGGCTGAGGCACAACTCTTCCCTGGGGGAAAAAAGGCCAAAAGTCAATTCACAGAAAGACGGGTTGAATACTAAAACTCAGGATGACAATCTGACAGCCACTTGGCATCTGCTCTCAGATGGCAGCCAGCTGGCTTCTCACAACAGTATATGCACCAGCAACATTGTTAGGAAGAGCTTGCTGAGAAAGTCAAGTCAGTCCCTGCTTCGATGCGACACCTCCTGTGAGGCTCCTCTTGCGCAGAGCCCGGTGGTTGGTGCGTCACAGCGGGGCTGCTCTGGCACTGCTGCCTTTCCCCACAACATGTGCACCCCCCAGCATCTACAAGGAATTAGCACATTACTGACAGAGTCTAATCAGCAATAACCAGCTGATTTTCTGGGCTCCATCCTGCTAATATACGAGAGTGTATAGCTTTATGCAAGGCAGGGCCAACCGTTTGACTCCAAGGACACTGTGACTGTTGGGATGTTGGCTCTGTGGACTTGGAATTGCTTTTGTTTGTGCAGTGCCTTGCAGAAGATGAACCCACCTATCACTGTGATTCATAGTAGCAGTTGTGGTTTCAATTAAACATTTTGTTGGGGGACAGCAAAAGTTTCCGTCCTTGTTCTGCTCTAGAACAGGTTGAAAAACAGTTGTCATACAAAGCTGTCATGCTCTGCTCTGTCATGGGGACACCTTGCAGCCCTGTTCTCAGGCCCCGCTGACTACAGTCCTGAAAATGTGCTGGTGCTGGTGATGTGGACTTCACTTCATGTGAAAGCCATTGTTCCCAGTAGGAATAAAAATATGAGCAGGGAGAAATGCCTGCATCTACAAACAAAGACCATCAAGAATGGACCTGAGGAGTCTAAACAGCTGCTAAATGTGTATCAACTTAAGGTCTTTTTCTCCATCCTGTCTGCAGCAGTTTTTTCAAGTGCTCTTGTTTTTGCTGTGAGAATCTCTGTTCTATCGCTGGTTTACTGATAGCTGTCACTGACACACAATCTGTCATCTTAAGTATTTGTATGATCATGCATTCAAGGCAGAACACTGAGAGCTTTCCACTTCTGGAAATTAACTTGAGATAAATAAAAGTGGTAAGAGGAGGCATTAAGTTACCCACCTGCAGAAGACTGGCTCTGTGCTGAGTGCTCTTGACAGATGAGTGCATCTGAGGAAGTGCTAATTGCAATGTATTCCTTAATGGTTTTTGTTGATGCACAGAAGATTGAGAAAATGGGAGGAAAATGAAAATGCCTCTGTCTTTTGAGTCACAGTGGAAAATATATAGGAATTGGACTCTCAGAAAAAGAATATGCTAAGAACAGGGGAACAAGCAGAGGATTGGTGCCATGAATAGAAATCTCTGTCTGTGCTCTGGCCACGATCCAGGCTGTATGACATAGTTTACCTGATACGGTGCCCATTTGGATCGTTTATTATAACATCATAGGTGCTATGAGTAATGCAGGAAGATGCTCTGTGTGACTCAAGAGTCTCATGTTGAGAGTGAGGCAGATACAAAACAAAGGTTCATTTTCGGTGCATACACAGGAAAAAGCAGCACTGGATCAGGTGAGGAACAAAGGTCAGGTAAAGAAGCGAATGCTGATCTTGGCCATAAAAATGGCATGAGAAAAGACGAAGGATTGCTAGGTGGAGACAAAGTGCTGTGAAGTAATGGAGCCAAGGGTGAGGACTGAGAGTGGGGCAGAAAGAACAGTGAGATTAGACAGAGCTACGTGTCTCTAGGAAATGAAGTTACAGAGACTATGAACTTGGAAGAAAACAGGAAACTGAGTTATAGGGATGGTAGACTGAAATACACATGTATAGCATGCAGCTGGTTAAGCAGAAAATCTGACTTGTATACCAATGTTTTCAAAGGCATGGGCAAAAAACAGAGGCAGGATAAAGGCAAAAGCATCTGGAGTAGATTCAACCAGTGCAGTGAATGCCCAACATGATGGGAGCCATGTGCGCTGGTTGGCACTGCTAACCCACTTCGGATGGGCTGGCTTGGGATGAGCAGAGTTCATAGGGTAGGAGGGAAATGCTATGTGCTAGCATCCCCATGGCCGTAACTAATGGGAGTAGTGAGAAACCCACACCCCCACACTCATCCTGCACCCTTTGTCCTCAAAAAGACCTCTGAGTGCACCTCTTGTCCATTTGGCTGTAAAGACCTCTCAGAAGTGAGCGCAACAACACCAGATTGGAAACATATCTGAATTTAACTGCAACAGAGCTGCATTTAACCCACTAAACCAAATGATTCCCCAAAGGACAGTATCACAGTTGTGCAATCTCCCGCCCTTAAAAAGGGAAATGCATGCCATATGATACACAGGGCACAGCAGGGAGGGTAGATGTGATGTGCTGGAGACAATTGCTGTAAACCTGCATTATCTCTTCTCCATGTTATATTGCAGTGATTATTTTTTCCTCCATAGAGAAATCGTAAAAAAGTCAAAGAACAGCCAAAGGTTTTTTGCCAAAGGTAGAGCAGATCCTTTGGCTCTTCAAATGCTGTCCCTTTGGAGAAGGGAGAAATGCAGCCAGGATTGCATGTGACAGCTCAGGAATATCTGGGGGAACAGCTCAAATGTTCACAACAACCTCTGACCTGCTGCACAGAATCTGCCCCATGCAGATCGGGAATGATGATTACAACACAGACCTGGCATCAGCCAAAGAGCACAGTGTGTTTGAAAGTCTCATTTACAGCATTATTTGGGTCAGTGGAAACCAGGAAGGAAATGGTTACGTGAATGTTTCTTCACTGTATTGTTTACAGGATACACAGGGAAATTTTTGGCTTCATATTTGGGTAGTTCAAAAGGCAGAGCCAGCACAGTTGAGAAGAAGAATTGGCAGCACTGAATTTGGCCATAGCAAAGGCAGATTTCAGGGCTGACTGCCAGAGATTACGTCTTTGTTCATCCTTTCAGTGGCAGTTCTGACAGGCTCCCACATCAAATCACTCCAGCTCAGGCCAGCAGAGCTATTCTGGCAGGTTTTATCCGCTTACGTAAGTAGGGAAAAGATGAGATGTGACCTTGACCGGCATGACCGAGTCGGGAGCAGCTTCCAGTTCCGAAGCAGTTTTCTTGGCAGAACCACGCAGTTACCTGGATGACCTGGTTTGTTTTGTGAGGCTTCTAATGCCTCTATTTTGCACTGTGGTCATACTGTGGGCTGCCTGCACAGACCTGCCCATGGCTCTCAAGTCTGGATACAGTGGGCATTTCAGCCTGACTGGAGTTTCCTGGAGTGGGACAGCACAAAAGATTGTTTCTCTATGCATGGACTTATATGGTGGCAATGGAAAACATTACAGAGTGTCGGTCTGATTAAATTTTCTGTTATAGGGAGCAGAGATATTCCAGTAACCCGTATCACTGTCCTGTTGTTATACAATGTACTTGGACAGAAAGTTCAAAATGTCTTTTGGACTGAATTGAGGAAAGAAGGGCCAGCATCATCCAAACAATATTGGATTTAGATTTTCAAAAATCAGGATAAACTATTCCTCCAGTGGCCTAATCTTATTTGTTTCATTAAAGGCCTGATGCATTGCAGGGAGCTGCAATTCCGGAGACAAAATTCTTCAAACAGAAGAAAATGGCTTTGGCCTTTTGTGTGTGAGAAAGAAGGCAAATAAAAGATTATGGAAGCCAAACTATGACACATTTGTTTTGAGCCATTTAAACAGCTCTAGGCAAGGACTGTATTTTTCAGTATTTTCAAAACTATTTTTTTAATGTACTACAATAGAACTGGTAAGCAACTGATATAATCTGATGCTTTTATTTCTGTACAAGTGTGGTTTACTAGTTATTTATTCCATGTTTTTAACACAAATTCATGGATCAGTGAAATAACAAATTGAGCACACGTCGGAAGAGTTCTAGGTTATTCTCCTGACTTCTACTCCATCCTTTCCTTCCCATCTAATCAGACTTGGAGAAGTAGACAATTGAGAGAAGGTGGAAGGCCAGCTGGAAAGTACTGCTAATGGCCTCTTGCCGTGGGAATGGTCATTTGTTAAGCTCTCTCCTGGGATGGGCACTGATTAGTCACAGTCTTTGTGAACTGAGCCTGGTCTGTTCTTGAGATGCATCTAAATCAAGATATGTGAATTTAAATCAGAACTTGAGGATCTCCAGAATAGAGAATTGGGAATTTGTCTTCATCAGTCCAGTTAAACTAACTCTAGGCTGTGGTTGTCATCCACAGCTAAGAATCCTGAGCTGATTATGAGGAAAATACAACAATCAAAATCCCACTTAATCTAATATACCTTAGATCAAGGTCCTTTGATACCTATCAGCAGAAGACCAGAACACTTTCCAGAGTTGCACCTTGACTGTAAGTCCTTCATAATTATTTGTTATAACTGTTTGTTCATAATTATTTGTCAGTCATGGCCAGCATTGAAGCCAAACAAGGTCCTTTATAATTATGAAATATTTCAACTTCTTCACCACCTGTGTTTCAACCACAGCCTACCACCATTGGCCTCTGAGATCCAAGCAGTTGCAATGACTACAGATGCACTGAAAGTTGCTAGAGAAAGTGGGAGAAGGAATTAAGCCTCAACACAGACTTATTTTTAAAATTAAATCCATTAAAGAGTGAAAAATTACCTAATGTCTTGTTTCTTGACCCATTCTTTTTTTCTGAGATGACTAAATAAAACAAGGATTGTGCAAGAACTATTGTATTTTCCAGTTTAACTTCTATTTCATGTTATTCAGGGAGGCAGATGCATGTAGTCTGACAGGAGGCATTAAGCTCAGTGAACAATTTTCAGTTCAAAAGCTTCACCCCTCCCCTTTAAGCAAAATATTTCAAAAAGAGGAGAGGGAGCAATTGCCTGCTGCAGCAAACTTTGCAAATGTTTTTGGTACTCATGGCACCATCTTTCCTGCACATCAAAGGAAAATATCACTCTTCATTAAATATATCAATTAACTTATCACAGGATCTAATTGATATTTCGATTCCAGCAAATAACACACTTTTTTTGTTCTCCAGCTGCACAATATCTGACAGCTCGCTGAGCAGTCAATGTCGTGGAGAAATCATGATCAGTTTTGTAAAGTCTGTCAATCATTCAAACATTCAAGTTCCCTTTTGACAGAAAAAGTCTCTGAATTATATTAGACATTGTGAGTTTTAGTCTCAGGCAAAGCCAGAAATACATGAGAAAAATAAACACTCGAACAAACAATTTATAACTAGTTTGTATGTATTTTGAGCCCTGAAAAAGGTAATTCAATTGATTGATTCATTTTCAGGAATGGTTATTTCTTTTTCAGCAGGAGCTTCAGGATTTTGATGGGAGCAGAAGCAAGAGCTTGTTCCTGTGTATGTGCTTAAAGTGGAAGTTAAGTCTGGAGTATTCAAGGCTGAAGGACGCAGTTTGTTTTTTAAAGGGTGGAGAGGAAGAAAATGGAACAGATTAGATCTTATTCCAGGACTTTGATCTTACACGTTAATTGCCCTTGTGACAAAAGGGGTGACAACTACTGTGGAAAATTAATTGGTCTGACATTTGCTTCAATCCCTGTAACTCTGTGTTATTTCTGTGCAAGCCTGGTGCAGGTGTCTCTGTAAAAGTAAAGGAAGAACTCTCACCTAGATGAAAGGTAACCTTCTGATAAAGTATTTGTTTGAGACTCAGGAGACCTGGATTCATTTCCAGGGCTTGCACCTGTGTGGACTGGTACACATCCCCCCCAAACCCACATTCTTAACTTTGCAATGGGGGAATAACACAATTGGATGATATGTGACAGAGACAATGTTTGTGTGGTGACAGGTCTTTAAAAATACAGAACAGCAAAAACAGCACCACCTCCAGAATCTAAAATTAATCTAACCATGTCATTGAAAGGCTGCATAAATAGCAGGGATTTTTTTCTAGGTTGGCATATTTTCTATTAAATAAAGACTGAATTTTTTTCAATTCATTTACATCTGAGTTATCCCAGCTTGAACTGCACTGAGAAATGTCTCTTTGCCACAGGTCAAATTAATGTTCTCCTGGGAACATGGCTGAGTCCCTAACAGAAGGCACAGCGCTGATTCTACAGTGAGAGTCATTGCTCTTGAAATGTGGTGGATCCTGAAGATGAGGCAGGGAAATACACTTGCATTTGAACTTCAGACAACAGCTCACATTTTGCAAGAGAAGTTTTTAGAACATGTTGTTGTGTTTAGTTTGTTCTCTGTGGAAAATGTTGTAAGGCAAAAATGTAACTTATCTCCCTAGGTGATTTCAGGTCTTAATTCCGATCTTTTTTTCTTGACTTTTCTTAAAGTCTGGAAGGATTAACTGAAAGGGTTTAGTACTAGTCTAAAGTCTTTCAAATCAACTTGTAAGTCTGTGAAATGACAACCACTGTTTTTTTAAAATTTTCATTCCACTCTGTCAAAGTATGTTTTTTTCTCATATTCTTCTCTTTACTACATACACCATTAATGTGGTCAAATCATCACACTGGCTTTAAAGATTCCCTCACTGTCTCCAAGGTCCTACTAAACTTTAAGAATCACAGGTCCCAGCTGAAAAGAGTATCCTCCATTTGTTCTTGTGCCTTTCTTTGTCCTATTTCTGTCCTTTTCTCCCCAGAAAGCTCCAGGCTTGATTCAATTATCATTTGCAGAATTGCTAGAATTGCTGAAATATGGTAATAAAAATAGCGGGTTGCTTGTGTAGAGAAGCTCCTTATGTTTGACATCAAATGACAGTGGAAAGCCCTCACCCATGTTCAGCTTCATATTCCACCTCCCAAACCGCTTCTCCTTTGGAGGGCCACGTTATTCTGCTCTAGTGCTTTCCACCGTACCTGGGCATCTCATTCTGATGTTGCTTATTCTGTGTCCCCCTCTCCCTCTCTTCACATTCCCTTTGGGCAATAGCCTTCTGCTACTGTCCTTCAAGGCTGAAGGCTGGTGTCCCCCCAGGCCCAGTGCCTGGGCACCGTCCCCTGCCCCAGCACTCTTCAGCTCCACATCAGTGGATGGTAGGGGCCCAGGGTTTTGGCAGAAGCTCAGGTTTTTGGACACCCAAAGCAAATGATGAAAATGCCATCTACAGTTAAAATGTTGGGTAGTGGCAGGAGCTGGTGAGCAGGCTGGACTGCATTCAGCCTTGTAAAACGTGGCTGATGAGAGTCATGGACATAGGCTGGGATCCCTGATTGCAGTGGAGTCCAGGGGAGCAACAAAGACTCTGATGGCCTTGGGGACAGGGACTTAGGAGCAGCCACGGGGTGGCAATGCAATATCTGCAAAGGCCCTGGTGCCAGGGCTGGGGGAAACGCTAAGCACTCCTCCAGAGCTGCCTTTGTCGTCTGGATGTTCAGCTTGAGACCTGCTTAATGAGGCTAAGCCAGGAATTGTTTTGACTGAGTGTCTGAGCTGGAATTCTTTGAATAAAATTGTTGTTTTTCTCTGCAGCCTCTTAGAAGCTTGATTATTCCACTAGAGACATTTTGAGACCAATCCCATGAACATATTTTGAGCTTATTAAAAGCCTGTCTTAAAACTGGCGCATACAAGCAGCAATCAATGAAAACTTGGCACTGCTACACTGAACCACATTGTGCTGGCCATAATATTGATGTTTGCTGAATATTTACAGCATTAAAGCAACCGTTCATTTAAAAGAAACAAGTTGGAAAGAGCTTACACTGAAAGCAGTAAGTAAATTATATCAAATACCATATGAGTTTTGATGCAGCATAAGTAAATCATTAAAGCCAGCTAGGGCTGTTTTGATAAAAGATCTGTCTGAGAAGTTCTTCATAGAAGATAGTGGATTAACATAGGCTTTGGTAGCATAACTTTTTTTTTTCCTTCCCAAAAAGGTGGTTCCAGAAGGTAAAGTGATTCAGAATTGTGTTGAGCAAATGCGCACAAGAGGTTAACTTGGTTTTATTGTATGACTGCTACATTTCACCTCGTGGACGGATTCACGTCTGTGTCTAGAATGTCATTTGACTGCTGTGTGTCATAAAACAGGACACCAGTTGTTTTGGCAGGAAGAATAAATTTGTGCTCAAGAAAATATGGCTTTCCCTGATTGGCAAAGGCTCAATGTTTTCTCAGGATTGGAGTGCAGAGAAAACGTTTTCCCCAGATCAGATAACAGTGATAAATTGTAGGATAGTTGAAAAATGCAAATTCTTTGTTTTTGTCAAACAATAAAGTTAAAGCATTTCTGCAACATTTTTATTACTTTACACATATCATTTCTAGCTAGGCAAGGAAAACATCCTTTAAAATTCTTGTTTTATTTTAGTCTGGAAAAGTAACTCACCTGAAATTGAAGACATTGAAAATGTTACAATCAGCACTTATAACTTCTGCTTTCAGAATGCTCTTTGTATGCACATGTCAAAGTGCACTATAATCAGCAAGTAACTGAGCTCCATGTATGTACCTAGGATAAAGTATCAGCTTTCCCAGATGGTAAAATGAAAGGCATAGAGCAAATTAATAACTTTCTCGGGATCATACAGTCAGTCAGTAGCAGAATCTGGCTTTCAGAATGTTCAACCACTGCACAGAGATTCAAAGACTAACATCGGTTTTTTCAGCAGTCATATTGGAAAACACTGTTTCTTCTAAGTTTATCTGATGCCTACCTGCTATGTATGATGCACAAAAAGTATAGTCAGAGCATAATTTATAAGAAACTTCAAGGCACAGACAACAGGAAAGATCCCACCATGGCAAGTGCCTTAGTGTGTAGGCTTGTGCACTGGACTCTCTAAAGCCAATCCATGCTCCAGTCTCCAAAAATATCAGATTGAGTTGATAATTTTTCTTAGTCACAGGGGTTCCATGTAATTTGCACCAAATTCTTACTGGAATACTTAGGCATTTATGTAGTCTGTAGTATGTAATGTTTTCATATTGTTTTTTCTGGACTCCATTTTAAGTGACCTGGAGGGATGGGAAGAAAATCCCTGCCTGTGGAGCAGTGAGGTTCAGTTCACTCACTCTTGGGTGAAATATTTCCCTGCTTATGCCTTGGCAGATGGGAAGGACCAGCCTGTGGAGTACCAGACTGAGCATGGGGAGCTGAAGGAGAAGAAGCTGTGCTCATTTCATTCACTAATCAAGAATAATCACAGAAGTTCAAAATTACTACATTAGTCAGCACCATGACAGCGTAACAAACATGCATTGTAAGGTAGTTAAATAAAATATTTAAGGGAATGCACCTGGCAGTGGCATTTGGTCCCACAAGGACGGGTAAGTTGGAAATGCATAGATAAATGGATTCCTCCAGCCTTTGTTCTAGGGTTCAGAGTAATAACAGCAATAGCTGACAGTGGAGTTTTTTCACAGCAGGAGGTATCCATTTGGTTCTTACAGCTAGTGACAATTCTTAGGTGATTTTTGTAGTTATGTTTTTTCTAATCCTATTTGAGTACCTGTTTTTTATGGGATTAATGGCTCACAGTCTGCAAGACACTTATTTAAGATGCAGGAAGAAGGATGTGTCTGCTAGACACATCTGTGCTCTGCAGCCTGAAATTGCCTCCTGTTGTGAGAGAGATAGACAGAAAGGAGTGACTAGAGTACACTTGAGCTTCTAACAAACTGCTTTGTAACCTTGCCCCTGGAATTTACTAGTTGCAATTTCAAAAAGCAACTTTTACTGAGCTGTTGTTGGGTTGAATTGTGATATTTCCTTTCTAAGTGGGGCTGTCAAGAGCTATATGGTTTAAGAACTCTTGTTTTCTCTTAAACAACGCTTAAACCTACAATAAAACAATTCTGCTATCCAGTCAGGTCTGTTACAACTGCATTAGAAACCTTTCTAATAGCAACCTCTTTTTCAGGGAAGCTAATTCGTATTTGAATTTATTTCCCCTGGAAGTGAGACACAGACAGCACTGACTAAAAACAAGCGCTGTATCAGGCAGGTATCGTGATGGGCTTGCTCTCTTTCAGTCACACATTGTGTGTCTCTGTGGAAGGCATAGAGACATGGAGGGGGTTTTCACCTAATGCTGCACCATGATTTGTTGAATGGCTGTGATCTGTGTTTTGAAGAACTGGTTCTGACAGCTTGCAGGGTCTCCTGGAACCCCATGCTCCCAAAGCAAACTCAGTGTTATGAAAGAACTCTGTAGCAGACAAATGTACAGTGAGGTCCAACTGCACAATGGCTAATTCCTGCTGAAATCTGTGATGGATGAGGAGCTAAAGGTTCCTACAGAGCTGGGCCCAGATGGCAGAGAATGAATCATAGGATCACAGGATCATCAAGGTTGGAAGAGACCTTTAAGATTATGCAGTCCAACCGTCCTCCCAGCACTGCCACTGTAACCCCCAAACCACTAAACCACCTCACCCAGCACCACATCCAGATGCCTCTTAAACACCTCCAGAGATGGTGACTCCACCACCCACCTGGGCAACATATTCCAATACCTGTCATACATCCTAACAGAGAATTTTTGGTTTTTAAGTCTGATCTGAATCTCCTCTGTTGCAGTTTAAGGCCATTTCCCCTGGTCCTCTCACTGCAGGAACAGTATTGGATCGGCCCCCACCTCACTACAGCCTCCTGTCAGGTGGTTGTAAAGAGCAATGAAGTTCCCCTGAGCCTCCTTTTCTCGAGACTAAACAAACCCAGCTCCCCAGCCATTCCTCATGAGGCATGTTCTCTAGTCCTTTCACAAACCTTGTTGCCCTTCTCTGGACTCACTCCAGCACCTCAATGTCTATTTTAAAGTGAGGGGTCCAGAACTGAACCAGTACTCAAGGTGTGGCCTCTNAACTGAACCAGTACTCAAGGTGTGGCCTCTCCAGTGCCAAGTACAGGGGGATGATCACCTGCCCTAGTCCTGCTGGACACACTATTCCTGATATAGGCCAGGATGCCATTGGCCCTCTTGGCCACCTGGGCACATGCTGGATCACACTGAGCCAGCTGTAGACCAGCACCCCCAAGTCTCTTTCTGCTGAACAGGTCTTGAGCCTCTCATCCCCCAGCCTGTGACGTTGCATGGGGTTGTGTGACCCAAGTGCAGGACCCGGCACTCCGCTTTGTTGGACCTCCTGCAGTTGTCCTCATCCTATTGATCAAGTCTGTCCAGGTCTCTCTGTAGTGCCTTCCTACCCTCGAGCAGATCAACACTTGCACCCGACTTAAGGTTGTCTGCAGATTTACTGAGTGTGCACTCAATCCCCAGATCCAGATCATCAATAAAGATGCTAAACAGGACCAACCCCAGAGCTGAGCCCTGGGGAGCACCACTGGTGACCTGCTGCCAGCTGGATGTAACTCCATAGACCACCACTCTCTCGGCCCAGCCACCCAACCAACTTTTTACCCACCGAAAAGAAGAGGAAACAGTCTGGGTATGGGGAAGTTGTTCTATCTGTGCTTGTTCATCAGCTCCCAATCCATGTTTTTCAGACTGCAAGCCACAATAAATAAAGCAAAATCTTTATCATATTTATTTCACCATATTCTGCACCTGCAAAGGGTTGTGAAACAGGAGGGGCGGGGGATTTTTTGCATTTTCCAGCTCATTTCAGACTGAAGTCTGAAGTTGCTGCTGTGACTGTAGTGCAAGGTAGGGTTCCTTGGCTGTCTCAGAGAGCAGCAGTCATCCAGCCTCAGTGGTATGGCACCATGGCTGCGGTGGAAGTTTGCACAAAATTAGATGTGGCCCTCTTAATGAATGCCTGTTTTCATCATCTACCAGAACCGCTGGCAGTGGATCATCAGGATGTCAGTCCCATCTGCAGTGAGGCACAGGATTTGCAGAGAGCTTTTCCAGCTACCATACTGACTCATAGACTTACTCTGATGAATTGGCCCATCTGTTCCTTTCCAGAGAGCAGGCACAGATTATTAAGAGTGCACCATATTCACAGTTTTCAGAAGAAAAGGAGCCAACTCTCAGACTTGTGCTACTAGGCCACTGCTTAAAAGATCTGAATAATTTAAAATCAGAGAATGTCCTGAACACCCTGGGATATATATTTTCTCTTCTTACAGTCATAGCTTCACAACCCTCTGTAAAAAGCAGCCTGTTTTACTCCCTGAGATCAGTATAAATATGACACATCTGACCCTTCATGCTATTCTCAACATGCATCCTAAAATGCATTGGTGCTGTCCTCTGATACTGTTTTCTGGGTGTCACAGTGGGACTGCCAAAGTATTTCCAGAGCATACTGGTCAAAGTTCAATAACCCAGCATAGTGGGCCTGGATATATGACTATATTTGAAAGACAATAGCAAAATAGGTGCAGATGCATTTATTTTTAATGGTGTTTAATTTGATCAGGTCACAGGTATAAGCAGTCAATACACAAAACCAAAACAGGATCCAAGCTGCTGAATATTCCAGATTACCAAAGAAGAGAAAAGAAAACTTGTTAACAAGGAGGGAGAATGTAAAAATATCCTCGAGGAGAAAAACAGAGCTTTACATTGAACTCTACTAGCAGATGACCTGCCCCGTAAAGCGCTAGAAACCCATATGAGAGATCTGATGGTTGCAGTGCTTAATTGAATAGCAGCCCAACAGCAGAGGAGGTAGTTCTCTTGGTCAGGCAGAATATCCCAGGCTTGCATGAGCAACCTCATGAGCAGAGTCTCAGCAGTTCATTTCTCACTGCAGTGTTTTCAGAATTCATATGCTGACCAGCTGTTCATATTGCATAACCTTCCAGGCATTCGAGGATGTTGGTCAAGTCAGAAGAGTAAGAGCAACACAGTGATATCCAAATACCAAAAAAAAGCTTCTAGAATGGGTGACATGGATCCTACCCTCTCTCCCCACTCCTAACATTTTTTAGTTGAATATTCCAAGGAACGTTTTTCCCCCAAAGATACCAAATTTTATTATGGTTGACTTATACCTGTCAAATGTTTCACCCCTTCCAATCAGTGTTTTTACCAATCGTTCTTTTGTTGATTGCAAAAGCACCAGCACGGAGTTGTAGATACGGCAGTTTACCGAGTGGATGAATACAGCCTGATAAGCTCCAGCATTTTGATTATGCAGGATGAAGAAGGGTTTAAAAGGTAGCTGACTAATCAGCAAAGAACAAACCTTCCAAGTTTTCTGAGCACAAAAGCCCTGTTGTAGTCTGAAGGAGACCAAATGCCTCCAGGGTAGGTTCCAAGTGGGGTGGAAGGGGAAGAGTGGGAAACTTTCCTTTTTGGGATACATACAATTTCCTCTTTTACATTCATAATACAATTGAGGTAATTGAACTGGATGGGTGCTCTGTTTTCCTCCATAATGATCCCATTCCTACACTGAGATAAACTACAGGCTTTAGGTCTCATAGTTAGTCCCCTTGGAAACCAGATTATTTCCTTTTAAAATAGAGCACACCAATTATCCTCTAAATAGTTTCAATTATTGTTCTTACCCACATAGCAACAAAAGATGTATTATCCACTCCATCATGTACAGTTGAGCTTCACCCTCAAAGGGTACTGGCAGATGTGTGTGAAGGACTCACGCAATGGCCTCCTTCAGCCACAGACTTGAGCAGCACAGAAACAGTGATGAGTGATGTGTTTGGTATATTAGTAGTAGTTGCACACAACTAGATTTTCTGTTTATGTATCCACTCAGAGTTACTGGTGGAGAAACAGGTAATTCCTCCTGATAGTGATGGTTTATATGTTAAAAAATGCTGTATTTGGTGTTAGCTCACATGTTGTGAGGCATCTCAGAAGATATTAGAAGTACAACAGGAGTTACTGATTATTTAGTTTGCAAAGGTATTCATTACGCTAGGCACTATAGATATACATAGAAAATACAGCCCTACCCCAGAGACTGACAGTTTAATGTCTAAACATTTCTGTCTTTTGTGCTTTTCAGAACAGTAATACGAATGCAAGGATCAAACACATGGAATTTTACCTTTCATGGGATGCCTTTCAGTCTTCCATGTAAAATTCAGTTTTTAAAGGTGTTCTGCCTTCCTTTGGAAGACTCTTTGGAGATCAAGCGACACAGCAGAGATGGAATCAGCTGTGTTTACAAGAGCATAACTCTGTGTTTCCTTTTCTCATTACTTGCTTCGAAGTGTTTAGTCTGCATTGCAATGGCTAAGATAACACTGCATTACTAAGAAAAGATCCAGTGGGTCTGTGTTAAGCTGCACCCTGTTACACCTTGGCCAACAGACAGTGAAGTCTGAGCTCCAGTTTGACAGTGCTGTCTCCTCCCTCTTTGTTTAAGTCATAGAATCACAGGATGGTTTGTGTTGGAAGGAACCTTAAATATCAGGTAGTTCCAACCCCGCTGCCATGGGCAGGGGCACCTTCAGGCACTATGAGCTTCATAAAACACTTGTGGTGAGCTCAGTGATGCTGTTGCTGAGCTAATCTTTCGCCACTGAAGTTGTGGCGCGAATAATTGGTGCTGGGGGTTGGGGAAAATGAGTTCCTCACTTGCTAAAAACAGAGTCCTGAAAGCTTCCTGCAGAGCCTGTGAAAAAAGACATTGAGTATTCACCTCTAGGATAACCATATGTAACAAATTTCTCTCTCTTTGGGGTACTTGTTTCTGGTCAGACATGATTACCCAGTTCTGGCTGCTGTCAGCAGTGCAGCGAGTGTCTTTGCCCCCACCCCCCAGTCCTTTATTGTTCACTTTCTGTGGTGGACAGGCTGTGTGGAGCTCGATTGGTTACTTCCACAAAAGGTCTTTATTTGCACAGAATAGACTGTTTCCCTGCACTGTCATTTTCATATTCAGGGGATGATTAACTTGTCTGGCTGCTTTTCTGACCCCGCTGACCCTCCCCTCTTCCAGGTGAACTGCCGCAGCTGCCACGTGAAAGCAGCCTGCTAATCTCCATCAAAAGAGCTCAATTAGGGAAATGTGGTTAAAATGGCAAATGCAGAAGTGAGAGAGAACGTGTTTGTGTGTGAATATGACATTATACATCAGAGGCCTACAAAAGACTGAGGCGATAATTGCCTGTCTAAAAACCTGGCAAATATTTTAATGCAGCCTGTGCCCTCAGACGTGGCACTGTCTGCCTCACTCGGTGACAAGTATTGCTCGTTGATTTGTTTCAGCTGTGTTCCTTTGGCTCGCTTCTTACAGTCATTTGAAACCTAGCTAACATGAGAATGAAGGGGCAGATCATTACGGTAAGCATTAATTACCTGCAAGGAATACCTGGGTATTCTGTTAACCAAACTTGGTGTGCTCCTTTTAGCCTAGCACACTTTCTAAAAGCAGTTAGACTTGTTTTTAAAACACTGATGGCTTTATTCTCCTTGAGATGTGTTGATTTTTCTTACAGTCCCCTCTATTGTTTTTCAAGGTATTGTAAATGTCCCCAGGGTAATTGTGAAATGACCAGAAGTGCTTGATATTGAGCTCTTTCCCTTTAATTACCTTTTAAAATCAGAATGCTTGCATTCTGAAACTGTTTTCCACTATACACATGTGGCAACCTGCATTTTTACCCAATAGCCAGATTCAGAGGAGCATCTCACCTCTTTGGAGCACATCAAATGACACTCAGTCCAAACATGTATCTGGAGACATAAAAAGCTGTCTGGGTTAAATTAAATTTTCACTTAAAAATGGGGGAGGGAAAATGGTTTTGAGAAGGGTGGTGAAAGTACAGTGACTCCTAGGGAGAATACCTATTTCCTAATTAATTAAACAAACAGTTCTGCCTTCTAAATCTTCACATTGGAAAGCACTGTTTGGGGTAAGATTTTGTAGTATATAAATAATTTTACCCAGAAAGGACAATTCAGGTTCTAGACTTTTCAGTGGTTGCTGCTCTGAAGATGCTGTTTTAAGATAAGAGTATTCACCTGTCCTGAATCCCAAAGTTGTTTCTTCTTCTTTAGGGAGAACACGTACTATCAGCTTGTGCCACATGGACCTTATTATCCAAATTTACTCCTCTATCAGTAGTCATAAGGTCTTGAATTCTTTATCTTTTTCCCTCTCAGAGAGAATGGATGAACTGGGTATTTCTCAGATAGTGTAGGACATGAAAGACATCCTTGGTAGCTCAGAGGGAGATTACATTTTTTCTGCTTAGGATGGAAATCTTTTAAGTGGATGCAGGTCTTGCAGTCTGAAGTCGTTGGTGACATTCCCTGAGCATACGGCAGTGGGAAAAGAGCAAGGCAAGGATGTGTAATTTTCTCATGCTTGTTGGTCAGAAGACTGTTAGTAGGACCACGTGGTGGTCAAATTCCATCTGGATATTAAGACTGCACTGTGGTGCAGGCAAGCAGATGCACATGGATAACCAAGGGGCTTTCTTAGTTACACTGAAAATGCTGATGGGCACAGAGCGAAGTTATATTAACTTAAATGTTAACTACCAAAAATTTAGATCTATCTAATTTGTATGCACAAAACTAAAGGTCTTTAAGCACAAAACATTTTTCTGGGGAATGAAAAAAAGAAAAAAGGCTTTTCAGATCAACTTACAATTCAGTTATATTCAATCTTTCCTGTTCAACCACAGTACAACTTTCTGTAGTGAAAGAGCAGAACCAAGAAACCTGTGCTAGTGCTGTGTGAAAAGGTTTGAGGTAGATTAAAATAGTTTCTCTTAAAAGTGGTCTAATCATGTCAGAACGGGAGAGTATTCTGGCTAATTTACACTGCTTTCTTTTATCTAGCTTGACTCAAGTTTGCTAGGTGCTCCTCTGTTGGTCAGGTGCAAATTGCTTTGGATAAATTGATTTAAAGATCAAAAAACATTTGCTCTTAACTTCTTTTTTTTTAGGTAATAAAACAACTTCTTCCTTTCTCTTGCAAGAATTTGATCCAGCAGTTCCCTTTTTCCTACTAAGACTAATTCTAATTAATTCTCCTTTTCATCTTAGCCTGTCAGTTCAGTAGTCTGAGCACAGAGAGAGATCTTTATGAAATGTCTAACACATTTAGTGTCTTAAATCTGAATATTTTTTGAAGAACTACAAAAAGAAAAGCTTTTCATAGCCAGTATTTTGTTTTACCTCCGGGTGAGCTATTTCATAGATCCCACATACCTAATAGGCACTTCATATCTTTCACTCCATTTGCTCTCCTGGTGGTCTGATACAAGTGCAAATGGTTAAATAAAACAGGAGCATTTTTTATACTTCAAGTAGAATAATGTGGGAACAGAACAAGACAAGAGATTGATGAATGAGGTAATACAAGCTGTTCCTGAAATCTCAAATGCAGCTGAAGCCAGGGGAAACAGCACAACTTTGTACATGATGTGCATTACTTTCAGTGTTCTGAGGCATATTTCTAAGATTTACCTGAGCATCTCAAATATCCAGCATGAGAAAAGCTGTTTTCTAGAAGAGTAATCTATATGGAGAGACATTATTATTCATTTTGAATATTTGTTTTGGTTTGCAATTTTCCTTTGACTTCTATGAGCTTCAACTTGGATATTTATTTTCAATTTAAATAATTTCTACCCTCAGACAAGTTGTGACTCATGCTGTCATGTTTTGCAGCTAAGAAAGTAGTTGACAAACGGTGTAAAAACCTCTCCAATGCTATTTACCATCACAGAAATCATACATGAGGAGAAAAAAAAGCACACTGCAAGGTTTTGAGAGCCATCTCTGTGGTGCAAATAAAGCCTGCTACTGGGCAAACCGCTCTTCCAGGGCAAACATCATCCCTCCTCTGTCTTCTCTGAAGTGCCTCTGAAGTCTTGGAACTGGTCTGGTCCGTGGTAGAGTTTTCCTGACCCAGTGCAAAAGACCAGTGTTGAAGGGACTTCAAGAAGAAGGCTGGTCTCATGTCCTCACAAGATAATGTCAGCTATATTCACGTATATTTAGGTCACTAGCTTCGTCTAGGACTTCAATATCCCCAGCAAAGATGATCCCAAGAGCTATCAAAGGAAGTTACTCCTGTGCTTCAGTGTGTTGCTGCTAGAAAGTTTATTTTACTAGTGCCTGACCTGATTCTTCCTTCCATTTAAACACAGTATTTCTTGTCCCATCTGACAAGTAAATAAAGAAAAGAAGCTGCTTCTTTTGGAGCAGTCTTTCATGTACTTTGAAGTTATGATGTTCCCTTTTCATCTTTTCATGTCAAGGATAAAAAGCCCCAAGATAACCTTTTCTTTTTTGCCCTGAGTACTAAACTCTATTCACTGTAGCCTTCTTCCAGTTGCCACGTGCTTGTTGAAGTTCTCACATTTATGGCTGCAAATTCACATAAACGTGACAGAGACTTCAGACAGAAATAAGCCTCATCTGAAAATCACTGTCAGCTGAATGCAGACATTTGAGAAGCTCCAGTCTGTGACTTTAGTTCTGTTTCTCTCTGGAAACCGTCTATACTTCAGGAGTTTACTGAGGTGTTGATTCCTTCCAGCAGGTACCCCATCTCAGCCAGGAGTAGCTCAGATATCCAAAAAGAGAGCTCTTGCACTGTGGGGCACTCTAGTGTCCTTCAGCTCTAACAACGCGATCCCTATGCCCTCCTTCTCATCACAGAAATTTCAGGAAAATGTCAGAGATTTTGATTTTATAATCCCAAAAGGGCACCACTATGTAAAATGTCTTTTGGAATACAGGGAATAAATTTCATTTTTGAAAGTTTAAGGTGTAAGTGGTTGACCCCTGGGAAATAAGCGTACTGCTTCGCTTGCTGCTTTAATGAAGGTCCTCTGCCGGAGAACATGAAGTTCTTTATGGAGTTTGCTTTGTAATATTGACTTACTTACCTGGGCTGGCAAGGAGCTCATATCTCTCCCTCAAAAGTTACATTAACTGCTTCGCTGCTGCCCAGCATGAGGTGGTGCCGATGGTGCAATTTGCAGCAGTCAGACATCAGGGGTTGGCCAGGCTACTGTCTCTCCTTGCTGCTAGCCAGGAAACTCAAAGACCTGCTACTGTCTTGCCTGCTTGATCCCACCTTCCTGGGCTGCACTACTTGTCCTTAGTTACAGATTCTGGCCGTCAGATCAATTCCTATAAACGTGTGTTGTCCCCTGATACACAGCTATTGCAAATGAAAAATATACAGACCAGATTGAGCACCTATTACACTTCTGCTCGATACTGTGTAACAAGATTGATGACTCCTTCAGCTCCCAGTCCTGCCCCTATAGAAGTCAATACATTCATTGCCAATATGAACAGGAGCAGCTCCCTATTTCAGTAAAACACAAGCCCCACAAATGTACCTCACTGTACTCCTTGCTCCCCAGGAAGGCCTCAATGCCCTTGCCGGTTGTCACACTTCCCTAAGTAAGCATGAACTTAATGCCCCCTACAAGGAGGAAAGCACACGAGTGCAGAACCACCGGCAGTAAGATGTTGCCGAAGCGTTCAGGCTGGGCAGCAGACTGGAACAGAGTGCTTTGCTGAGCCTGTTTGTGCATGCACTGAGCTCGCCTAACTTATCTGTTAATTGCTTTGACCTGTTTGTTTACTTCCTACTCAGGAAATCTCAGAATTTGCTGCACTCAAAATGACTTCTGGATTGCAGCACTGGGCAAACATTGACTTAACCTTTTCCGTTACTCTGTGTCAATATTTCCAGTCTATTCATATGCATGTGCTATTGCACTGGATAAACCAGGATTGTGTTCAAAACTAATGCTCTTTTATTTATCTGGAGGTATCGTATTGTGCAGGCACACAAAGCACCCACTTGAACATCTTTAATAAAAAGCTTAACCCTTATCAAAAAAATGGCACGTACCCATGGAGCACCGGGCCAGAACAACTCCCAATTGAGAAAGCTTTTCTGGTCCTTGTCAGTGCTCTCCTCACTCCATCACAAACAGAGCACCGGGTATGGGCAGCGTTGATCCCTGTTTCCCAGCAGCAGCGAGCCAGAAAACAGGAAGATACTTTCAGTGAGTTGTGTTTGGGACACGGCCTTCACCCTTGGGTTGTACAATTAGATGACAGTTCGAAGGACACCCTAAAATTGACCACTAAGTATTCTGGGAACACTACCGCCAGCAGTGAGCAGTGCCATCAGAACTATTAAGATCAACAGAGTGTTCAGACCCACGGCAGCATTTTGTGTGTGTTATGTAATTGGGGAGCAGGATGGAAAATGAAAGTCAGTTAGAAATATTTAATTTTGTATTTGAGATGACAAAACCAAATATTTTGTTGCTGATACCCAGCATTGCTCTTTATTTTGTTTAATTCTGCATGCCTAACTTGTTACTTAAGAGATATTATATTTCTCAAAGGGCCATTTTATGAAGTACTTTTGGGACTCTTGCATCTAAAGGGGACTTTGTAAAAACAAACTTTGATCCGACTTGTTTGATCTAAAAGCCAACCGAGCTAGGCAGAAGATGAAGAGCTGTTTGTGCACTGGCTGCCTTTCTGAATAATTCTTTCCTTAAGTAGTCAAAGGTTCAACACAGTTCAAACTAATCATAGTATTTCTTTTTCATGGGTGATAATTAGAAATTTTCCTATTTGTAAGTTACATGGTTCTCTCCTATGCAACATTCGTCAGATTAGCCTTTAAATCAAACTTTAAACTCTGCCGTTTTTAACGATGTGGAGTTTTTTATTTGGATATGGGGTTTTGTTTTTGATGAGCTAGTATTGACTATTGTTTTATTTTTCTTAACTTCTACATCCCAGCAGGCATACTCCACTACCCAAAGCCAGGAGTGGGCATAGGAGTGTGTGCCTAAGAGATGCAAAGAGAAAAATCACTAAAACCCCCCTTGTTTTCAGACTCTCAAATACATTGTGGGGAAACCACTGGAAGGGTGAGGGCTTAGGGATGATTTTCCACAGAACAAGTCTTGTTTTACCAAATACACCTGTTGGTCTAGGTAGAAATGGGGATTTGGAGAGAATCCTCTCTTTACCTTTTGTTCCTCCACCAGAAAACTGAACTGCCTGGCCACATAGGCAGAAGCTGAATTTTCTCCAGTGATCAGACAGAATGTATCTAGACAGATGACAACAAGCAGTACTTGTGACATGATTCATGTCCACCCACCTGCAAATTAAATAGGCCTAGCACCTAAAATCAGTGAAAATAATTTATTTTATTAGTTAGTACAGAAATTTATCATCGTCTTTTCTTGTCAGGTCCCAGAAAAAGGTGTGCAACTGATCTCTAAAGATTTTTTTTTAATCTTTCTTACACATAGTGCAAAATATTTTATTCTGTACACTACTTCTCAGTATTGAAACAAAATGGGTTTAGGTCTGAAGAGAACAAGTTAGGTCTTAGGACCTGCCTTGAGGGGAGATTTTATTTCAGTTTATGAGTTTGTGGATATAGGATGGACAAACTAAGCAGCATCTTGGAGTATTTTTGCAGTCTCTGTGATTGAACAAGAAGCATATTTCACCAGTCTAAATCTAGTTCTTGTACAGTCTTATTCAGCCAAAGAAGCATTTGGGACCCTAAAGCAGGACAGCTTTCTGGTAAGACTGTTGCAAGTTGGAAATTGGAAGCTGAAATCAGACACAAAATGTTTGTCTTTGCTCAGACATCCAATTGAGGAAGTTTAAATGCAGCTTCCCTTTGTTTAAAAAGTAAAACACATGAATCAAGCCTTTTACTTAAATCTTCCAGCCTTCTCTGAGAAACGATATCCCTTTCAATGAGCCTCAGGCATTCCCACTTGACTCAGGTTAATGCGTTTGGTCTCTATGGAAACAGCAGCAGATCCCACATGTAACTTGGAAAGGTCACCTCACTTTTGTACAAAAGCTCACATTGTCTCTTCCTTCTGTTCCATAAAACAGCAGTAAAAGGAAGCAAAAGGCAATGCACTGTACTCATCCAGAGTCTCAGGGCTCTTCTGCTCTTGCAGACGCTGATGAAAGACCAGGCCCTTCAGTGCTTGTGCTTGCTGACCATCCCGGGTCAAAAGGAAGCACGAGCTTTTAAATACAAACTAAATAATACCATTGAGTTGGCAGGAAATTCAAACTGTCCTGAACTGGGAGCCAGCAAAGCTAATGAGCTGTACCATTTCCAAATGGGCTGTTGGTAACACCATCTGAGAGCTTGTGTACATACAGAGTTGTGCAGGTTTGCCTCAAAGCATAATTCAAAATGAATTTAATTAAAAAAGAGAAAAAATAATATGGAAACTTAAATAGATATCAAGCAAGCTTATGTCAATTTGATTAAGGGAGCAGTTTAAACTGAAGCACAATAATCCTCTCTTAAACAGAGCAGAGCTGTCTTTTATCAAGGGTTTTCTAGTGCTTTAGCTGCTCTTGGTTTAAAAAGCGATTGAAGTTAAAAGCAATCTGCAAGTCAGTTTCCAACCTCACCATCATGTCTGTTAGTACAAATGGTGAAAATTTTGGGACGTGGTGATCAGTGAGAGACAGAGAAGAATGCTTGAAGGTGTCAAAGAAACATACCTGGAAAGAAAGAGGGCGTTTTCATAGGAAAATGGAGCACTGGAAAGAAAAAACTCTCCTGAATTTCATATGGTTTGAGAGCACTTTTTTTTGTGTTCCTGTGTTCAGCTACACGACCTTTAGTGCAAGGAGTATTGTTCTTTGGAGAGAGAAATGTAGGTGAGAGAGCTCTGCTTTATGTGCAGAGGCATTTCACAAACAAGTCCTGTGCAAGCAAAGTGGTGATTAGTCAGGAGGGTGACTCCAGGCCACAGCCACAACCAGACAGTCCTGGGCCGTCCCAGCCAGCCCACCACTCCCATCCAAGCTTTCCCTCTGCGGCTTGCGGGTTACAGGATTCACGCAAACACCATCCATATCCTTTCAGTCTGCCTTCCTTAGGCAGATGCTTTCTGCACTGTGGTATTCAGGGCAAAAGTGAAGCTTTACTGCTTGTACGTGCATCTATTGAGTGCATCAGTTGTGTGGCTGAGAGTGAATGTGTTCCCCTTAAAGCAGTCACATAAAACAGGACGTGTGCTTCATGCATAAAAGGCTAACAGCGAGATCAGCTCTGTATTTGATAACAACTCAGACCTTTTGTGTGCGAAATTCCGGTGACTGTGTACTACCAGCAAGTCACTGGCTTTTATCATCTGCCCAGAGGAACGAGCAGCTGCGTGGAGACAGAGCCACTCTTGGGACCTGGGCACACAGCAAGTGACTCCAGCTGATGCACCTCTTCAGATCCTGTTATGTTACTTGCCAGCTTTGTAGGTTGTGCAACTCTAGTCTTACTTTGCATTTCAACCCAATCTTCTCGCAAAAGGATGCTGCTGGAGTCTAACCAGCCAAGTCCCTTCAAGACAAATTTGCTTAGAAGTCTATATTTATAATGTAAATTCATCTTCAATTTATCTCAAACCCGTCTTAACAAAGTATTGTTTATATGAACACAGAGAATATCACAGGGCATCTTTCAACTTTCTGGCTCCCTCCCTGCTGCCCAGAGAGGGCAACGAATTGAACTAGGACTCCACAGGGACTGCCTACGGTCACAAATGTGGATGGTACCTAGCTCAAAAGGCTCCTAAGTGCAGGTGAGATCTTCAGATGCCACTTTAGCATTCACTACTGTAAATCAAAGCAACAAGATGTGCTTCAGGAGCATAGTTCCTAAGGAGCTATGCTCTAAAGCCAGATTTCATGTACTCTTTCCATTAGTTTCCACAAGAACTGACAACGTATATCTCTGAGAGCTAACTTTGGAACTAAATGGAAGTTCCCCATATTTTTCAATGCAGATACCGCAGTGCAAGAGATTTGGTAGCATCTTGATAAAGCTACATTGATAATAGCATGTACCATTTTAATCTAGTATTTCTCAAGTTAGAGCTGAGGTGTGTCATGCACTCATAACACACATTCATCTAATCCTGGAGTTAACCTGAACTTTTTTCAATAAGTGCTCTACTAAAAGAAGCATCAGACATACCTAGAGAGATATGACACTGCTCCTCAGTTATCTTCATCATCACAATAAAATTCCTGTCTTTATACTGAGTTATTCCTTATATTCATTTTAATCAAACCTCCTTGTTGTTGAACACTCTCTACCATTTTTTCCTAACTTAAAAAAAAAAAGGCATGCTTTTTTTGCTGCTACTCCAGCTCAGCCTGTGTCGAGATAAATAAATGCCTTGTGTGCATCTGCTGACATCTCTAGGTTGTCAGTTCTTTTTCCACTCACCTAGAGCTGATGCCCTGGAAGACACATATTCTTTGCCCCAGATATTTCTAAGAATAATCAGTCGTTGTGTAACAGAAATCCAGCTCTGCTCCAAGCAGTATGTTCCAAGTTAGAAAGATTTTATTTCTCTTCGAGGATCCCTGCTTGCACAATGTAAAGTAAATAGCTCTCTCATCTGTGGAAGATTTAGTGGGAGAGGGAAAAGGATCAATGCCAGCTCTGTCTGTAAGACATTAGTGCACTCAGAGTGCCTGCAATAAATTTTTAACCTTTGCCAGCTTCCCTGGGGATGGACAGGTATTCAAAAATATCAGCACCCTCATCCTAAAGCTTCACTTTGCAACCCAAAATGAATGAGATGTTTAGCAAACCACTGATAGATAAATCATAACGCTCTCTTTTACTAGACAAATAACATATTTTATTAAACAAACAATAGAGAGATTACCACTTTCTGCGTGAGTCAGAGTTTAATGTGAAGGACTATCTGATTTTATCAAGAGCTGGAATTTTTATTTAAAATTAATACCCATGGAAGTCTGTGATGACCAAGGCAGGTTTTAATCTAGGGTATCTCGAACATCAAGTAGCTTGTGAGCACAGCACCAGTACTGCCGCAGAGCTGCCTGTCTGTATTCTCCCCATTTCTTGAAAAGGTCTGTGTGCCTGTCAAGACACGGCACTATGGTGGGTGCCCAGATCAGGTCTGAAGTGAATTGGCTCAGGCCCTGAGTGTGGTGTCACGCTGCCAGGCGCTGCTCGCAGACACAAAAGCCACAAAGCACGTGGGTGGGAGCAGGGCACGTTGTGTGACAGCCCACAAGATGCTGTGAAAGCTGAAATGTCCTGCAGTGAACTTCTACTTTTCAAGCACAAAAGGTGCTCTTTCATTTGACTCCAGTAGACAGAGGTGATACCACGGGGACTACCTTGGTGAGGTGGGGCTTGGACCCCCAGTTTGGCATGTGTGTGACACGAGAGCTAAAGGGGAAAGAAGAGATTTTGCTTGTAGTAAAAGCTTATAGAGAAAGGCAGAAAGTGCAGGATGAGAGAGGTCACTGCTACAGGCTGTTAGCAGTGCCCAAAAAGAAACAATAGAAACTTAGATCAGCTCAAACTAAGACAGATAGGCTGGAGGAGGGAAGGACAGAAAGGGTTAGAAATCTGCCTAATTATAACCTAGCCATGGCACGTTACCAATCCCTCAGCTCTGGAAACGGCCACAGAAAACCTGATGTAGACACCTCTAAATAAGTGTCTGAATCCTTCAATGCTGGTGCCTGAATCTTGACTATTTTTTGCACTAATTTCCCTTACTGTCTTACAGGTCTTTTCCAGCCATAGTGATTCTATGATTACATATATATATATACTAGAAATTTCAAAATCTAAATTGCTGTCTAAGTTGTTGCTTCTTTATTAACATACAGCACAAGCAAACCTCAAAGAACTCGAACAGTGTTTTTAAGGCCCTCATTTTTCAAATTAAATCTTCAAGCAAGATCTTTGGATAAACACATGCTTAGCAAGCGTGTATCCAGCCAAGCCTGGGCCTGACCTGCTGTGCCACGCTAATTATTGCCAAACGGGCAGAATGTGCTGGTGTTTGCCACTGCAAGAGTCTGCAAGAAACTTTCCCTCCAAAGGCCTCCAGCAAGGGAAAACCGGTCTTTCAGTTCCCCGAACTCAACCTCTACATCTCCGGTGTAAATGGAGCAGTAGTTGCAGCAGAGTTTGCAACCCAGAAGGAATAAACAGGGAAGGAACAGCTGCCTGAGATAAAATAGTAATGCGAGGTACACCTGGCCCAAACTGATCTGCAGAGATCTGGCTTATAGGAAGTAAGAAGCAGGGAACTGCGGGTACAAAATTGGCACTGTTGTCACTGGGGTATATTTATAATAAATTATTCTGAAACATATGTACTATAAAATTAAGTATGTGTGTAACTCCACCCTCAGTTTCTGTCTTAACAATGTTTTGTGCTCTGTCTCACTGTCAAGGGAGGCCAGCTGCACTTGCAAATTAGTGTTAATTTTGAAATGCAGCTGTCATATGCAGTGGGTCAGAGTAATGAAAGGGGTTTTAATAAAAATTGAAATTAGTTAAATCAGAGTCTCACAAGTAATTTTTCCACAAGAGGAACAAAATACTAATACCTCCTTTGTATTCCTCCAGTAATCCAACATTCCAATATCATGTCAGTCACCTTATTTGCATTTTGTCATATTTTGTGGATTATTCAGTATTCAATTGTGGATCCTTCAGAGGCAGTGCAGTGTGTCCTCTGAATGCATATTACTGATAGCTCCACAATCAGTATTCTGCACTCATAACATGGAAGGAATTAACTGATTTTATGTGCTTATGACATTCAGAGTAAAATATCTGTAAGATATTAGAGTACATAACATCATTGTATGCATGCATGATAACATGTATCCAAACAATAAAAATTATAGTGAAAATACACACTGCTAGATTCAGTTTACTTCCCCACCAGTAAGAAACTAACAGAACGTAATGACATTTGTGGGTTTTTTTCAAAGAGTCTCATGAAGGAATATTTTTTCTACACCCTTTTGTGTCTCACTCCCTAGGCAGCAATCCGGCCAATTCTTTGATATGTGCTTGACTTTCAGTATCCATGTAATCCCAGAGGAGTCACTGGGGCTATTCATAGCCTTAAACAGAAGGAGATGAAGGATAGAAGACTTAGACTGTCTCCCTGAAAAGAGCTCATCATGACCCTTTGAAATGGCCAAAATCTATGGAGCATAACAGAAATGTGCTCTTGAGAAAGGAAAAGCTATAAAGCTCAATTTGGTCCTGATACATGCAAGCCCTTTGGAAATGAATGGCAAAATTGATGTTGACCAAAGAAGAGGGCGTTTCTCTCCCTGACTCCTGTGGTAGCCCTGAGGGCTACTAATTTATGTCTCTTGGGGGACATACATTTTTGTCAGTTGTCTTCGTGCGTGCAAATCCAGAATACAAAAGTGATTATCTAGTTGAGATTAATGTCAGATCTAATCTGCTGGGTTTCCACATTGTGGAACTCCCTGGATGTTTCTTGGGCTTGACCCGCTGTAATCAGATTATTATTTGAAGTTCTATCCATCACAATTGATTTGCTCTGTAATGCATTAAATTGGTGCGATACGTAATCTGCTAACATCTTCACATGCTTCTTTCCCCAGCGCTGCCTCAGCCACTAAGCAGTGCCTTGATGTGAAGGTGTTAGACAAAGTAATGTGATGTATTTGCTACTTGTAGGGAAATAAGGAGAGAATCCTAAAATAGGAATTGACAAATGCAATGTAGGTTTGTTAAGTGCCAGAAGCATTGCCAGAGTCTGTCAAACTTCACAATTTTTTGGACTTTTGAGTCTCCTTGCCCTCTGCCTCCAGAAACCTGTTATCTATTCAAAAGGTACTATCTTTTAGCATTTATGGGGTTTTAGCATTCACTGTCAGCCACTGATTGATTTTTTGATATTGATATTCTACTGGAAAAGATGCAAAACACAAAAAATCCCCAACCCTACACCATGTGAATCATGTCAGACCGGAAACCAATTACTGGACCCGAAATTTCCTGTTTGAATAATAATTTTGTGCCCTATCCTGATGGTCGTCAGATTGACTGAAATAGCCACATAATGAATCATGAAACAACATCAAGCAATGGAGGTGTGAAAGCCTTCACTCAACTGTGTTTTAGGTTTTATGAGTTTCATTCCAGCTGGAGTGGAACAGAGTATTGAACTTGAGCAGAAGTACCTATTAATTTTTACAGCTGATTTGACTATCACGCTATAAACCATATTTGCTCGTGCCTAATATTGGTAAAATAAGAAGTAGCCCCTTTCATACTTGTTGAATCAGAAATGCAGCAGAAGTGAGCTACTTTATTGAGATAACTAAGGGTCTGCATTGCTTTTTAATGAGACTCATAATGCTGATCCACAAAAGCAGGGCTGTGTTATCGGCTGCGGGATGGAGTGTCTATTTCATTTTAAGGCCTGTACTAAATGAAGTAGAAGGGTCAATATAACACCCAGATTTCTCATTTCCAGTACCAGAGAAGAGATTCTTGCATGATAATGGTTGTAAACGAAATAAGTCCTAGGAAATATCGTGTTTTTCTGTGGAAATAGACACTTGAATCCATTGACATAAAACAGCGTGGAGGTCAAGAATTTAGTAGGATTAAAAATGGGACAGAGGCATGGCTTACACAAACATCCACTGGTGCCATTAGTCATGATAGCAAATCAAGGTTTGATCTTTCATCTTCAGCATCTGAAGTTGAATTTTAAAGTTGAAATGAAAGAAGGGAAAGTATTTCATCATCTTCTGCAACACTCAGACCTGTGTGCAGTGAGAGGCAGCTACAGATGGAGGTGGACTGCTGTGAAAAATGTCTCCCAATCATTTTTCATCTTTTATAAATCATGCCATTTTACTGACCCACTGTTCCATTTTTGGTTTAAAAAGAGGCTAAACTCAGAATATTATGAAATGGATATTACCAGAGCACAGCTAAAGATGCAGCTTTTTGTGCAGCAGTCTGTGGGCTCAGCTTTGGAAGCTTCTTGACCTTCCTGTGACAAGATCCAAGATCATCAGAGAATGCTTGGGACCACTTTAAGAAATTTAAGGTACTTGCTGCTACGAGGCAAGGACAAGGTAAGGAAGCTGCTCTAGCAGCTTCAATGAGCATGATCAGCTGCCTTTGTTCCAGGTGCCCAGAACCTTTGCTGCAGCTGCCCCCAGTTGGGGAGGGCCAAGCACCCTTTTAGCTGGTGCTCAACTGAGAAACACACAGGAGTGCAGCTCCCAGAGCACAGCTAAAAGATAGAGCAGTTTATGCAAAAGTGGACAAAGAAGATGGACTCAGGTCAGTTTGTTCTGCTGCAAAAGTCTCAGACCTGGTGTTAACACACCACAGAGTGGTTTCCCTGGCAGCTATCCATGCCAAGGTATCCATGCTTTGACACCGAGTAAGTTGCAAATGGTGGATGCAGCCCTGCACGTGTCCCAGGCTGCAGGGAATGCTTGGAGTCTCTCTCTGAGGCCAGGAGAGATGACCATTTGTCCTGCAGGAGCTGTGCTGCCAAGTGGAGGAGTTACAGGAGAACAGCATCAGAGAAGAGGAAAGCGAGGTAGAGAGGACCTTCTCTGAAATGCACCAGCTTCAAGAGCTGAATCCCGTCTGTAACAGCGAGGCAGGTGGTGTTCTCCCCCGGTGTTAGGGTGAGTGCAACCTCTGGAGAAGCTGAAGGTTCGAAGTCAGTGACTTCTGATGCCAAGAGAAAGCCTCCTGCCCCACTTAAGGGCTTGCAACTGCAAAACAGGTTTACTGCCCTCAAGCTTTGAAGAGGGTCATGGGTATGTTGTCTGCACGACTGATGACATGTGATGACATGCGTGTTACATCTGTTAGAGGTATCCAGAAGCACTAACCTTTCAAAAGAGGCGAGCAGCTCTCTCTGTCAGAGCCTGGTTTCTGCTAGAGCATGAAGCTGGGGCAGCTGAATCTCTTGCTGGCTTTTCTCTCGTTCTCTTGTGCCATTGGCTACAATGGAACAAAGCTATAAATTATTGAAATCTCAGCTTTTACTCAATTGCTCTGGATGGAATTTCTCTGAGCTCTGCCAGTTACCATTGGAACCACTTAGTACAGCCTTCAAAATCAGCAATGCAAAAAAAGTCTTCCTGGAACTACAAAGCATCCTCACTTCAAATGAGAAGTATTTGGACAATGTAAAAGTGATATTCTTTCCTTTGTATAGCAGGGCAAGAGTGTTGGTACGTGTTTTGTTGTTCAGGGTTTTTTTTACCCCTAAGATGAGATTTCTCCTGTTTATTTGCTTTAAAGGTGCTTTGTGAATTGGCAAAAGATCTTACAAATGCTCTACACATTTTTATTATTGTTTTAAATGCCTCCAGTTCTCTTTCCATGTTCAAGGCAGTATACAGTTCAAATGATTTCATTCATGCTGAAAAAGATTCCCATTTACTGTTTAAAAGAAACATTTACTTAGATGAGTAGCTTGAAGTTTTTATTGGTAAACAAGAGTTTAATGGATAAATCTACCTTTCCCCCCAGGATAAATACTTGGAGTATGAGGCTACTGCTACAACGTATTTTAAATGTTCAGTGTCAGCCATGAGTACTAAAAGGGCCGTGTGTTTTCTCTCTTTACACAACCTGCATTTCCTTAGGAAATACTGACATTAGGACATGTCCTGTCATCAGTGGCCAATCTCGACCACCCTGACTAACCTATGTGCTTACATCACTTCTTTCAATCTCTGAGATATATTGAAATATAACTTGAAATCTCACAGCTTAACTGTGCTCAGAAAATGTGATGCAAACAGAGATTCTCCTAGGAGTACAATACGTCAAAGGAACATTTCACTAGAGTGTCCTTCAGATAGAGCATCACCAGAAGTTCCTTTAATTGAAGCGTGTTCTGCAGACAAAAGCAAAAAATGTGGGACAGTAAAGGAAAAAGCAAAATCTGTGGGAAATAATACATATTGGACAACTGGTTTTGGTTTTCTTATTGCACATGTGATTTTCTTTTTATATCTTTGATTTGCTGGGAAAGGATGTGTCCCTGTTCTCATGATTTTTTTTTCCCCCTGATGATTTGTCATTTCCACTGCTGGCTCTAAGTTTCAATATTACAAACAAGGTAAGTACCCTGGACTGTACCTAACAAAACACTTCCTTACCTACTACGCAATTTCAAGCACTACATGACCTCGTAAAGGTCACATTTAGACTTTTTTTTTTGTTTGGAATTCTAGCATGCAATGAGTTGCAGGACTGTGCTTCTTGCTTATCCATCTTTAAAACACTTTTAATAGCACTGTGAAACTTCAATTTAACAGTATGTAATTAATATTATTTCTTTGTAAGAATATCTGCTAGAGAAATTTCACCACCTTATTCAAGGATAGCATCTGCTTTGGGTAAGAATATGTAGCGTCATGAAAGAAATCTTGTCAAAGCAGTGTATTCTTACTCCTTGTATGCTCTGTTCGTGGGCTTCCCAATTGATTTTTCAGCAGAAATCCTGTGCTGTTATATATATATTATATATATTATATATTATATTCTATATATTAGAGAATATACTGTAGAATTTCTTTTGTTCAGCTCTGTCACTTAATACATTACTAACACATCTTGCTTTGGCAAACCAGATAAGTCACGCAGAAACCTCTATCCAGCTATGGTTCTTTCAAGTCACAGAATCAAGTGTTTTTAAAAGCATCTTTCCTCTCGAGCATAAATATTCCCAAGCATCACCTGATTTCCTCACAAAGACAACAGTTGTCTCTAAGTTCTGATCAATTTGTTTATTCCTACCATGGTTGTCCAAAACATTGCTTCCAAAAATGAAGGAGAGCAAGTACTTTGAGAATTTTCAGGTTTTATTGTGGTGGAAGTGTAACAACTGTAAGGACCCACAGCATCACTTAAATCAAAGATTAAATTACTGGTTTTATGAAGTTCTAAATTTTGTAAACAACCTCCTTGGGGATGACAAATGTCTGTTCTTCCCATATTAGTCATATAAGACACTGCTGAGTCTGGGTCATAAAGCTAAAGAACAAATGAAAGGGTCTGATTCTTCATCTGTTGAAGTCCCGTGGGTGTAAGTTCAATAAGAACAGTACTACCCTCTTTGGTTTCTTAGATATTGCTAATCTATATTTAAAACCTGTGTTTTAATTAAACTTTAAAATTAATTTGCTTTAACGTCTGTGTAAAACAGATTAAAATTAATAAAGTCTGACCCCCTTATGGGTTACCATGAATGAATAATTACTCTTCAGCAGCACAGGACAGATTGTACTGGACTTTCTGGCACAAGTTAACAGTAAGAAGTCAAAGGAAGTCCAGGAAATACAGAAATCTTGAACTGCATTACAAGTTTAGGTTTGCAGTTTCTCTTTATGTAAATTGAAAAGGCATGTGCTAGACTTTGTCACTGATAATAATTATGGAAAATTACCTGCATAAATTGAATATAGGCATATTCTAATTTGGATCTTGAAACTGACTGCCAAAAAATTAGTTCCTAAGGATGGTGCTCTTTAATAACAATGCTAATTCAGGTATCACCACCTGGTCTAAATTCAAACTGGAGAAATGTCTTCCTAAATCCTTTCAGTGCCTCTAGGAAGCTACCACTGTTGGCTACAACTGTTTCTTACCGTTCCAAGTGTATTCAAAGGCTGAAGTCTCATTTAGTCTCAGCTGAAAAAGGAACCACCTACAAAGAGACACATGGTGGTGTTTTGGCTGCAGATACTGGCAGTGTAATTGACTGAAAGCACCTCAAAGGAAAACCCTGCAGTAAAATAATTTAAAAATAAAAAATAATTTGATTGGTGAAATAAAATTCGTGAAGACTTACATGAACCTATAGCTCTTCAAAGAATGGTACTCTTACTGATCTTCAATGCTAATGAATTTCCTTGTACAGATATTTTCCAGAAAGTGGACTTCTACTAGGTGAAGGTGAAGGCCTGATGTTTGAGGCATCCCTGCCTAACCCAGTGCTGCCCTGCATGGAAGGGACCTTACTGTTTCAGGGGAGGGACATGTGGCAGGTTCTGAAGCTGACAGCATCCCAACCTGTGCCTCTGAAACAGCATCTGAGTGCTTCCCTGGAGCAGGGTCAGCTATCCGCCCCTCCTGCTCCGGGGAGGGGCAGGGCATGCAGGGGTGTCAGACCACGGGCAGGGGCTGTGGGATGCACCTGGGCGTCCCTGGGGACCACAGCAGCTGCAACCTGCTGCACTTGGGCAGGGCCTGCCTACGGACATCCCTGCCAGCCTGGCGGAACTGTGAGCACAGTGGGGTTCCAGTTCCTCATCACAGGAGATGAAGAGCTGCAGAGCTGAGATCTCTCTCTGCAGCAGGTGCTGCTCCTTGCTCCTTCAGGTTTTTATCTGCTCACACACTGACCCTGACTAAAACTTAGCAGGTTGTGTAGTTCAATGAGGCTGTAATAAAACCTGGTGGGATTGCAGGTAGGCTGCTTTCTGCTACAGTGGTGTTGTTTAATGGGCTCAGATTTATCATTATCCTTGGCTGGTACAGCTCTAACCATTTGCTAAAAAGGAGGGGTGATATGGGGGTGCTTTTGCTTCTTTCTGGCCCTCATTTCTCCAGATGCACTATTTCTTCATGTTTAACCTGTGTAAATAGTCTGTCTCAACACCCTTCGTGTTCTGGGGAGGGCAGCAGAGCAGTGAGAGAATGAATTCCTTCAATGCTAGAAGCTGCTGGAGAGATTTACCCAGAAAATAGGATTGGTTTAGCATGAGGAGCAGAAGGTGTTGAGGAGGATACACCACTGTGTACCCCTGCCTCACATGAGGGCACAGAGGAGACCGAGCCAGACCCGATGATCCATGTGGGTCCCTCCCAACTCAGCTTATTCCATGACTTTCTTGCAGGTGCACAGTGATAGGAGAGGCAGCAGACGCAAGCCAAGAGAAATGGACGTCAGATACAAAGGAAATTGTTTCCCCCTGAGGGTGATCCCATGCTGGGATGGGTGCCCATGGAGGTTCAGCCTCTGATGGATGCATTGGAGGACCTGGCCCTGTGCAACTTGACCTCACTCAGCTGGTTTCTCCCAGCCTAAATTCCTCTGTGGAGTCTACAGCTCAATGCTGTTACATGGATATCTGGCTGTTTCTTGCGTTCAGTAACACACCTTTTGTTATTCCACTTGGTACCACTCAAAATTCCCCTGTCTGTATTTTCACTCAGAGCAGTGGAGGAATGAAGTACTGTGAAACAGGCTTCTCTGAAGTTGCTAGTAATGCAGGATGTCAGTGTATTTATAGCAACATCTGTAGCTTGGGAGACCTTTGATAACTTCATTTCAGAGTATATATATCTCTTCATTTGATCTGTCTCCCATACTCAGTGAGATGTTCCCTGTTGCACTGTATTTATTCAGCATGTAGTGCCTATTTTCCAGAGACAAGCAACAGCATAAATTCATTTATCACAACTGGTGTGATTAAAAAAAATACAAAACGAGATGTTGAAGGTTAGTTGGGGATAACCTGTTTTGAAGGAGGGAGAAAGCAAGTGCTGAGCCTGGCCCCAGTGTGTCAGACTGCACACTGTGACTGAATAAGCCTGATCTGGCAGAATGTGTTTCTCTGGTCAAAGCCAAAGGGTCGTGTGGAGGGGGTCTCTGTGGCTCAGGTGGGGTGGAACACACAGCAGCCTCAGCACTGGTCTTGGTGTGACACTGAATTTTGCTGCCTGGCACTGAAACTTCCCTTATTTGTATTTTCTCCCATCCTGAAACTATTCAAAGCTTTTTTTCTGCCAAAACAGATATGTGTTATACATGACACACAGCATAAAGCATTTTCTTTTTAATTTTCAGGGAGTCTGTGAGTGCCAAAACTTAAACTGCTTAAGAAGGAGGAGGAAAACTGGGGTAAATGATATTTGGCAAGATCCACATGTTCCATTTGTTTGTGCAACAATCTCTGTGCTGACTTACAGCTTCAGAGGCAGCTGTGTAAATACGGGGCTGTGACGGCTGAGGAAGCCAAGAGACAAGCTGTGGAAAAATAACAGATAAAAGCAGACGTGTTCTGGATGCCACAGGGTAAGGCAGAGCTGGGCTATGCCACAGACATCTTGCTCTGATGCTACAGTACCTTCAGAATCCTTTTTTGGAACGTCTTTCCTGTTACTGCTGGGGTGTGTGTTGTGGTTTGGTTTTTTGTTTGCTTTTTTTTTTTTTTAAGGACTTGAAATTAAAGTTTCATTATGAAAGAGACTCAAACCATTCCTGAAAACATTAAGGAGACTTTCTGATGCAGTCTGCCAAACCCTGCTTTGCCAACTGACCCTTGTGCTCCTGAGCACAAGGGCCAGGAAGCCTTGAAGGTATCAGCTTGTGGTGCTGGCTGGCTTCTTATAAGTTGGATTTACTCATTTGTTTTGTGAAGCAGTCCTAGGAACTGAAAACTTATGCATTTAATAAGTGCTGGAGCTGCTGCCACCCAGCCCCTGTGGGAGCTGACCTTCCCCAGATAAGGCCAGCACAAGCATTTTCTTACAAGGCTGATGCTAATGCCTGCAGCCTGCTGAGCAAGTTAAGCCTTGGCAGGCTCTCTAATTTCTTTTTGCTTCTGATAAAGCAGCAAAAAGATCATGGGCATAAAGAGGCAGACTGGATTAGAAAACGTTATCTATTGGATTTTTAAATTGCAAATATTCATCTGTAAAGCGTATTAATTTCTGCATAAGTTTTCCAGAATTAAGAAATATTATGAAGCAACACTATTCAGCAGTGTCGTGAGACAGTTTACAGGTAAATGATGCACCCAAGCAATTCTCCTGCTTCTCAGTTTTCAAAACACTGTCTTTATCTTTTTTGATCAGGATGTTACCTTTGTCTTTCTTAAAGACATTCTTATTTCTCTGCATTGATTTTTAGCTTATAATTGAACACAAAACTTCCCCTTGCCCACCACGTCAGATAATGCCTCTGCTGACTACACTTTTAAATTATTCTATAACAATTTATATGATATTATTTCATTCTAGGATTCTCAGTTCTTCCATGTCTGCTATGCTTCATAAAATCCTTCTCCATCCTACCTCTCCCTAAATCAGTGGTCAAACAGGCAGATGCAGTGGCATTTAACTTGGTGCTGTGGTTCAAAAGCTCAGCAGGCATGTCTTAAATAGGCTGCAAACTATGCAAACATTCAGCTTCTCTTTCGATGCTTGCAAATTTCATCCCTTTTCTCCCATTTTGGAATAAAATTGATCTAAATATATGTAGAAATCCCCAGCTGGACTGGTTTTGTTTTGTTCTGAGCAGAAAGACAAAGTTTTGCTCATCATAGGGAAAAGTAAAGACAGTTCTCATAATAATTTGAACTCTTTACCATCAAAAATTTGAGGAAAAACCCTTCAGGAAAAAGGTGTTGCTATCTTATGTAGTTCAGGGGAGTTTGTTTGTTCATCTGCCTTTGCAAGGCATATTTGAGTGGTGTTATTTGCCTTTTAGTAGCACAACTGTCATTTCTGCATTCCTGTGTTCTACAAAAACTTTGATTAATTTTTTCCATGCTTGGTGCAATTTTATTATTTTCTCAAATCAACTATCATGAATCGTAAAATACTGTGAGAAAAAATTTTATGTTAATCAGCTGATGGAGTTAAGTAAATATATATCCTCTGACTTCTTCCCTTCAGGTCAGGATTGTATTTGGATTATAGGAACAGCTCCTCATTCCCTTTCCAGGGATATCTCTGCTCACACTGCAGAGATGAGCCTGTGCTTCAATTGACTCTCTCCGTAGAGTTCAGAAAAAATTTGAGTCACAGGCAGAAACTGGTTTCTAACTACAAAGAAATAAAATGAATTATCTTTTCTATTTTTCTTCTAAGGAGGACAGTATTTTCTTGTGACATCGCTCTGAAGCTGTGTGAATTGAGATGGGACAGGACATTTCTCTGTATTAAATTAAATAACGGTTTGGCTGAGCAAATCAATCTATGAAGCACCTCTAAAGCAGTTTACTAGGCCCTGATCCTATACTGTTGATTGATTTCAGTGAAAGATGTGAACCTTAAGGGCATGCTTCTATGTGGAGTTACTTTGAGGAAAAAATAAATCTGTTGAATTGTTGGATAACTCCATGTGCAGACATCCAGGACAAAACTTTTGATGGTTTGGATCCAAGCAGCTAAATAGAAGTGTTGATAGCAGGCTTCCTGGTGGATGCAATAAAAACTATTTACCCAGTCACAGCATGCTGTTTTGAATTTGGAGAGAGGACGGGTCCAAATACAAGGTAATAGCCTGTAAAATGGGCATAGTTTATCTTTCCACAGAGCCATTGATAGGTAAACACCCAGCATTTCAAAAATATTTTGCCTTTAGATTTAAAAGTGGTTTTCACCCCCATTTTATAGGTGAGGAAACTGAGGCATGTTCAATTTTAGCAACTGTTTGGTATCAGAAACCTGGAAAAGGGCAGATTCAAAAATAACAGCTGGGTCTGGAGAGCAGTAACCTAATCACTGAATAATGTTGTCTTAGAGCTAAAAGCCTGGAGGAAAAAGCTGAAATGCCTTCCTTCTCAACTGTCTTTACCCATGTCTTCATATCAGAGTCACTGAGCTGGAAAAATATGAATGTTGCAGTACAGCATGAATGAACTAAGTCGTCTCTTGAGCAGTGAGTGCATTTCCCAGCTGGGTTGGACAGTGCAAAGCTTTTAGGAGTTTCCAGCACCATTTCGCTGAAGCAAGATCCTCTTGAGGAGGTCCCAGCTGAATGTTGCTTTTATCTTTCTTTTTCTGTCTCTGAGGGACAAAACAATCTCCTGTTTCTAGCACAGTCTTTGCCAGAGCCTGTGTCAGGATGTATAAACAAATACAAGGTAATAGCCTGTATTCTTTGTCATCTCTGGTGCAACAGGAGCTGTTTCAGAGCTTCAAGAACTTGACAGTGAGTGGGAAGGGTCTTCAACAACTTACATGGTTGTGTCTTTCTTAGCTGAACAGAATATTTGCTGAAACCAATAGGAAGAAAAAGTTGCAACAAAGGGCAGTGCAGATAAAATCAGTGCCAGAGTGACGAGACTGCTGCTGTTTCCACATCAGATTGTTCCTTGCTTAGCTACTTTAAAAAATAGCAATAATAATAATTTTAAAAAAACCCAAAAAACACACACACACAAAACAAACAAACAAAACACAACAAAAAAACACCAAAACCAGAACAGAACCAACCATCACACTAAACCCACACCACCTGATCCCTCTGCAGCTCTGACATTTCAAACGAACTCAACTTTGCACCAAGTAATCAGAGTTTGCCTCCTGCCCCAAGGCTCCAGAGGAGGATACTGTGAACCTTGCTCTGCTTTGAGATGGCTCCCGGCTTCTTCTCCAGCTGCATTTTGACATGAAAAGGAGATGGTCAGATTGCCTTCTGGTGCCTGTCTGGGCCAGTAACCACTGATGGTGGCTTGTTTCTCCGGCAATATTCAGAGGTGATGTGCAACGGGAAAGGAGTTAACTGTTTGACAAGGGACAGATTTATTTACAGACTGCTGCCAGGCTAAAATCAGTTGAACTGCATGAAGTAATGTGCACTGGTTTGTAAAAAGAGTTGGAAAGCCGTGACACTGATTGGCAGTGAAAAGCCTATAAAGCAGCACACATCAATGGAGTAATTGACTGCTTCCCTCACATAAATGATTTTTCTCCTTGCCACACTCTTTGTGCACTTGAGTAAGCTGTGCTTTATACTGATGGAACATAGCAAACTTAAATAATTTTCTGAAAACTATGTAAGACATGAGACAGAGCTTGGGTGAGAGGGTCTTTAAAGATATTATTAGTAATAATAGTAACAATAATTTAATGTAAAAGACACTGTCTTTTAAACTGTACAAGGAGAAAAATTTCCCTTACAGGAATTCAATCAAGCAAGAGGGCAGGACAGTGCTGACTTTGCAGATCTAGTGCACCCATCTCCTTGTATCCATCTGCTTGCTCGAATCCCAGAGCTGCTTGGTAGCTTGCTCAGCATCACTTCCTTGAGTGTTGTTCAGTTGTTTCCAGGGATCTGGCATTTGAGTTTTGGAAAGGTGGAAACTCTTTTGTTGAGCTCCTCCTGGCCTTGGTTGTTAATAATGATTTTTCCAACAAGTGAGTGTTGGCTTTCCTCCCCCTGTAAGGAGGATCAGGTTTTCTTAAAAGCCCAGCAGAAGTCTGTGCAGCTTTTATAGCTGAAGCAAGCATACATGCAGGGCTCCTGCTGTGCAGCTGGGGCACTGCCCTCCAGCCAGGCAGAATGAACCTGCACTGCAAGATTAAAGGATAACCTTGAGCTTGGCAAGGACCTCAGAAAAGCAAAATTCTTCCCTCAGAACAAACATCCTGCAATAAGCAGAGATAAGTCTGCGCCACAACACCAGGTCTGGAGCCAAGCTGTTGGGAAGTTTGGTCTGCTCAGAGGTAGGGTTTCATCATAAACCTCTCCACAACAGAAAACTTTGAGGTTTCTCATTCACTGTTCTGGATTCATAATCCCAGGCATTCTGTTGTTGAGGGTGTTCACCTTTCAGTTTTTCCTTTATCTGTTGCAAGCTAAGGGGCAGTGTGGGGTTTGGAATTTTTTGTTCAGCACTGCTTTAATCTTTAATGCTACCATATGCTATTCTTATGGGCTTACACAAGATTTTGTGAGCTCCTGTCATCACAAAATTTAAGGAGGCTGTTGCGTACCGGCTATGCAGCTGCACTGTGGGATCAAACAAAAGGAGCCTGATCCCTGTGAAATGTGTGGAAATGAAGCCTTGCTTAAGTGAAAGTATCTTTGAATGCTTTCCTAGATTCTTTCCATAACCACCAGTGGGTTATACAAGGCAATGAGGTGGAAGTGTTCTCCCTTTGGAAACTGTTTTCCAGGCAGGGACAGGAGCGTGCACCAAGGAAGAAGGCAAAGAGCAGGTGGTTGCAAGTGTCCTGCTGGGAGTTTCCCCTCTGCTCTCTGTCTCTTGGTTTCTGCTCTTCGATGGGACACAGGGCTCACAGCTGGCACAGATGCCAAAAAAAACCAGCATCAAGGACAAGCTGCCAAAGCTGACTGCTGGTGTCTGGTACTTCGCTGGGGCATGTGACTGCTGAACGTGACTCTCCTGTGTCCAAAGGGCTGAGCAGGATGTAACAGATCAATTTGTTCAGTGTGAGGACAAGAGTTCAGTGACGTGTCTCGAGGGATCTCACCAAATTGATACTGCGGAAGATAATTAAATTGTGTGGCAGTTTATCACAGGAGATGCCTGGATAATCAGTGGTTCCAAAGGTCTTTAAATCACGGGTTTGTAGCCTAGCTGTATTTATGAACTATAAGGAACTCCTGTGGATTTTGCTTGGCTGCTAGATTCCGTGGAGGAGCAGTCAGTTTCTGTCCAGTTCCGTGACCCCACCTCATTAGAAATGATGAAGTACTGACCTGGCTGCAGGCAGCAGGCTCTCTTGCTTTCAAATCGCCATCTGAAATTTCACAGAGGGTTAAAACCATCAAGTGTTTAAGTGAGTGCCTTGATATGTCACTTCCATTCACAACTTGGCCTTTCCTTTGTCAATTATTCCCTCTACGCTTTCTTCTCCTTAAGCAAATCAGGAAACATTATCTTCATTTCTCATATGATTCCCTCCCATATTGTTCTAGTTTCTGCTAGTGGAAAAACAGAGCAGCAAAACCTTATTTTCCAGAAGAGGGAAATAACTTCTGAGTGGGGCTCCTGGTTGCAGGGGACAAGACCAGATTTGCTGGGAAACTTTAAGCAAAAAGTCCTGGGTGATGCTTGCCATGTTTTTCAAACCATCCTTTCCAGCTAGATTCCAGGGTGCAAGCATCATGGAAGAGACCAGATCTCTGAGACACACCTGATTTTATTGCCACTGAATGATGTTGTTTTTCATTCTTTCTGTCAGCAGACTGACTCAAACCCCTCAGCCACAAGTTAGGACTCAAAAAGATTTTTAGTAAATTAATCCATGTAGTCAATAAAGCACCTCCAATATATCCTAGGTGTTTTACCTGATCCAGTTGGATGCTTCCTGCACCAGCATTTTATTTCTTCTTTTCTCTGTATCATCCTCTTGGTATTTTTTTAATTCCTGCCCTAGTCATGCACAGATGCAAATTTCTACCTTAGGCTTCCAGACCTGCATTAGCATATGTCAAATTCGTCATGGTGACCTGGACCCTGGGAGCCTAGAGCACCAGAGCCTGAGAGAGCTGGGACTGTCTGTGTTTGTCTTCAACATTGATCCGGGACCTTAGAAATCTTCTTTCCTCAGGATGACTTTTTTCCTAATTAATGGCTGTAGATGATGAGGTGTGCATACACATATAGGAAGAGAAAGACAAACACAAACGTTTGTGCAGTTGGCAGCTGCTTTCATACAAGCGTATTTTGCATGTGCAGCTTTGAGGTTTCCCTCCTGCTTACAGACCTGTCATTCTCACTGGGCTCGTATATTTTAACACTGATTAACTACAGATATCTTATGTGATTTTTTCTCTTCAGTCAATTATCACCCAATTCCTGAATTAAGAAATTATATATTTAAAACTACCATATTTTAATTTAAAATTTGTAATTTTACCATATGTAATTTAAAATACAACCCCTGCCCGTTAAGTTTTTTCAAGATGTAAGGCATTAATAGTGTTGTTTAAAATCCATAAAATAAATAAGTTCTCAAACTCAGGACCCAGCTGCATCAGCATGAAAAAGCTGTCATACTTCGCACATCTTGCTATAATTTAGGCTTCTCTAAAAGTGGATTCAGTAATTGTTTCCTGCTTTCAAATAATATGGTTGAACTGTGAATTTAAAATACGCCAAATTTAGCAATTCACTAATAAGACAATGTCAAGAGCTCTGTATTTCAAACTCTCAGTTGCAGGAATGATGCTGCAGTCAGAAATGCTTTGCGCACTTTCATGGTCCTGCAGCTCCCATCTGTGAATGTGTAAAGCTTAGATTTGCAAACCACGTCGTTTTTGAGGTTCAAGGGTCAAACGTACAAGGGAAGAAATGGCAGAATTAAAGCAGTCTTGTGCAGGTATAATTTGCTATCCACACCTTTCTTGCTGATGTATATATGTTCTTGTAAAGTCGTTAAAGATATCACCTATTCCTTTTTGCCTAAGCTTTCTCTGGGAGTTAATAAGGGTTGGATAGTGAAGGAGAATAATAAAAAAACAGGGGCCCAGCCTAAAAAATTTGGAAGATATGGAAGTCCATAGAAAAATATTTTCATGAACCACAAAACCAATAAAAACTGTTCTCCCATGGTTTCCAGCCATTCATTCCTTAAGCTCCTTCCCCTACTTCTGTAACTTCCCTATTTGCCTAAGCAAATGTCTGCATGTTGTGCCTGAGCCCATTCTAGGTCCCCAGCTCCACCCAAGTGTGCCAAATCTGAAGAGTATTAATTGTCTTCGACATCACTGACCTTCTGTGAAACTGGGTTGAAACTGCCCAGCAGGTTCATATGTTGTTAAGGCAGAGAGGCGGGTGGGTAGGTGGGTGAATAGAGGGATGGATGGATGGATGGATGGATGGATGGATGGATGGATGGATGGATGGAGGCTTTGACCCCAATTTTATTAATCTTTTTCATTATCCGTAAAAGATAAATATGATACCAAATAACTCAGTTTTGTTTATACAACAGGTTCCTGTGAGGTAAGAAATTGGAGTAAAGTTTTTCATAAACAGTTGCATATTTGTACCCTTGATTTTTCTGAGTGCCTTGTTTATGGAAACTGGAATGTGGAAGTGCTACAGCATTACATTTGCAATCAATGGGACAGTGTAATGTTAAGTGGTCACAAAACATCAGACCTATAAAATCTCAAAGTAGGCCAGAACATGCTGATTAGTCATCAAGATACTGTAGGAATGACTGCCAGCAATAACCCCTGGGAAAAATTATAATGGTCCATTTACTAGGGCTTGGCTGGTGATGTCGAGACCTTGGAACTTTATGCTAAGCAAGAATAAAGCCATCTATTGAATGGCTGCTCACTCATTCACCTCTGTCTTGACATGTTCCAGATGAGGTATGTTCCTATAAGTAGAATAATTTGTCATTGTAGCCAAAGGTAGTACCAGTTGGAACACAAGGCAATTATTTCTCCCAGGCATGATATGAATGGAAGAAGGGAGAAGCAAGAGGCGGGTCAGTCTTAATTCAATATTCAAATTCAAAGTATTTAATTTGCAACTGAAATAAATGTTCTTAACCAGAGAACATTGTTTTAAACATTATATGTTTAAGAACAAATATAAAGTGAATATTTTTCAAAAGCTTGTTTCTTGTGGCCCCTACTATTAAAGACTTCCAGCAAGTGATCTATATATAACTGCAAAACAGAGCAAATTTTGAAAGGCAGCTGTCATAAATCCCAGAGCTGGGGAGAAAGGAGGGAGCAGGAAGTGGGAACCATGGTCTAGCAAGTCACTTTTCGTCCACCTGACAAAAAAACCAAAACTGACAAAAAAAAAAAAAAAACCCAAAAAAAAAAAAAAAAAAAACCCCAAATAAATAAAAAACCAACCAAAAAAAACCACAACAAAAAACCCAGAACAACAAATCCCTCAAAACTTTATCATGTTAAAAAACGGATTTTTTTTTTCCTTCCTCATCATCCAGACCATACCAGAAGCATTTTCATCCTTGGATGTTTGCTTTTGCTCTAGTTTGTCTCTTTTTCACAGTGGCACTGATGCTGGCCAGAACACGGACTTCTTTTTGTTTAAATGTTATGTGTAGTTTATTCACTGTGAGATGTCCATAAATACAAGATATGCCAGAAAGTCCCAAGATGAAAAAATGTAAAAGGATTTTCAAATTATGGTTCTGTTCTCCAGGACTGAAAAACACATTTTAGAGACAAATAGACAAACTCAGTTTTAAAAAATGAGGCCTTTTGTCATGCTGGCAAGCTCGTCAACAAAGAAAAAGATATTGTTTGCTGTCTAACTGACCATGGCACCCAATAAAAGGAAAAAATTAATGCCAGCTGAAAACTTGAGTCCAGCGCATTCAGAGACAGCTAAAAGAGTGTGATACTTCCGAACTGTTTCAATTACTGTGGGACTAGTGTTGAGAATTTACACATCAATTGAGTCCCAGTTTCTCCCATGACAGCCTCAAAAATCACTGATTCTCTTCTCTGCATTCTTTTTGGTACAAATGATGACAAGGATTATATGGATATCTAACAACTTCGGTAATATTTGCTGTAGTTTGGTGATCTACCCACACGGAGAAACTGGTCTGTCCCTTTCCCAATGTATTCGTGAGGCAGGAGAATGAATTAATTCCCTTTGAAAAGAGCAGATTGAAACAGAGATGATTTGCAAATTTCCTCTTAGCAAGCCACAAGCACATTTTTTCATGTGAGTCATTTCCAGCAAACCTGGAACAGCTGGAAAACAAAAACAGAAAGAGGGATCATGTGACACACTCTCATGTCAACTCAGAGAAAAAAAACAGAGGTAAAGTTCACGAGCTCCAAAAAGAAAGAAAATAGTCAGAGGAGTACTCATAAACTTGCTCTTTGCCCTCTTGGAAGCAGAAATAATGGGGACTGAGAAAGTTCGATTGAATGATTAGGATTTTATAAACTTTATTACTGGTGTTGATAGTGTCAAAAAGTTACTGACAAAGAATTTTCAATATAAATTTTAGAAGGAGAGAATATCAGCAGTATGCAGAGCCAAATAAAAGAAGTCATCCATCAAACTGCAAAAATCCTGTGTCCGCATCCTTTACCCTTTAAACAATGTTTTCTTCCTTTCCCAATTTATTTTGCTTTTGCAGAATGACTCCTGTAGTCAGCTGTGGAATTTCACTCTTCCCCCAGAAAGACAGCACTGATCTGGCAGGCATTGGGGTCCAGGATGACCCTACAGATGTACGAGCATGTCCTGTGTGTGACAGAGGAGCCTTTAACCTGGTACCACTGACTGTGTGTGCTACACCTCTTCGTGTCTTTAAGCAGAGGTGAAAAAAGTGGGATCCGTCTGGTCCTTATTCCTTCATATGTCAGGTCTGATGCTGTTGGAGGGAGCAAGATAATGGGCACAGAGGGTTAACCATGACGACATCAAGAAGAACCACAGCAGCTTTAAGGTAAATAATTCCCTTTTATGCTCACATGCTGGTTTGTATCTGCATGAGCTGTTGTTGTCTTCACGTGAGTGCACGTGAGGAACCCTTGCGGCACCAGCCTGTCTTGCGGTGCTGCTCCTCTGAGCTGGCAGCGTGGCGAGCAGCAGAGTTCAAAGTACAGCTCTTTCAGAGGTCAGTGGCCTAGGTCAGATGTCGGCCTTGCCAGTTTTTCATATTGACACGCTTCTAGATGAGAGAGAAGATGCCCCTGAACTTTGAAGTCTGGTAACAGACATGTGCCTGGCAGTGGATTATACAAGGAAACATTCATGTCATTTGTTTTGGACCCTGGGATAAGACAGCCAGGCTGTAGTCAGAACGATATAAGGCCACTTTCTGAAAGATTGGCTTATCAATATAGTTAGCAAGGTATTTTCCCTACAAGTAATTACTGTAATTCCAGCTAATTATTTTGTTTACGATTTCCTGTCTTACAGGGAGCAGTCCTTATCCATAGTAGTAAGGCAGATATAGGTCACAATCTCAGGTACAATGATTTGTGTTATGAATAGAGTACTACATCATGAGACAAGTTCAGGTCCTTGTCTGAGGGCTGGATCAGAGGCTCCAAGAGTCTGTATTTACTACATCTGTAGGAAGTCTGTCAGCCAAAATTATCAAGGCCTATCTTAAACTGTAAGAGTGATGCTGGCTTTGTCCCTCTTGTTGTATGGAAAGGGCACTGAAGAGCACTGATTTTATGGAAAGCATAAAACAGGATCTAGGACCAAAGTCAAAGAAAATCATCTGACCTAATACTTACTGCAATTGATTCAATATTCCCTGCATATTGGTCCTGTACAAAAGAAGTTTTTATTGTGGAATATGACGCATGTTGAAAGTGAGTCCTACCCAAAATCATTTTATCCAGCCTCAGTTAAGTAATGGTTGACAAGGCAATCCAAAGAATAATTCAGCAGATTCAGTTTGAGCTCAGCATGTGTTGATTTGGAACCACACAGGAAAGAAAAAACCTTCATATAACCTGTTGCTTGTAGGATGAGCAAACAATCAAGAAGAAGAAATGTGATTATTAAGGAATGCAACAAAACCTGGGGAAGTAAACTGCTCAATGCTGAATAAATGGATGGAGAGTAGGTATAGATACCTAGCAGCATTCCTTGGAGTAAGATCACCAAGTAAGATCACCAAGACAAAATGAAGAAAGTTAATTCTTAAATAGCCATTCAGGGTAGAAGATTTTGTGTTTTTCCTTCAGTTGCTTAAGTCTTGGATATCCATAATGACGTACAGGAATGTACCTTAGTAACTCTGTAGTTTGCAAAAGGATTTTATTGGGTTTTGCTTTTACCCAGTAACTTTGTTTCCAATACTTTAATGGCTGTTTACATTCAGCTATAATCAACATGAATTTTCCCCTTTAAAGATTATCTGCTTTAAGGGAAACGCTGGGGTGACTTTGACAGGAGCAAGGCATATTGATTGTCTTCCACACCCACACTCACTCTTACACCTGTACAGGGGAAGCATTCAGGCCACGCATTTCCTGAGGCATCCTGAAGGCCACCTTTGATTGCCACCAGGGCAGTTTGCTACTGCAAAACAACACCACTAAAACCATTAAACAACTACACTGCTACACTCTGACCACGGTAGTCTAGTAGATGTCAGCAAGTATTTTGTTTACTGCTTCGTTGAGAGACAGTGGCAATCTGGAGATGCTCAGTTTCATCATCTGCTACATTTGGAACCACTAGCTTTAAATTAATTTCATACTGACAGTCAACAAGCAAAACTCTTTCAGCTTCACCAGCACTAGCTCTTAGCAGCAGAAATCACAATGAGAATATGGATTTTTGTCATTGTACATAAATCCTAAGTATATCTGGCCTGGCATGTGTTTTTTGCCAAAAATGAGGCATGGCTTGAGAGTCAGTATAATGAAAAGCAAAGTTTTGAGGATACATCTTTCATCGTAGGTGTTAGTGGTCCTCTGACAAGAAGCAAGGAGTTAAAGGGACGTTTCAATGACCAAGTGTCTTCAACCTGTCATTGGCTGTAAAGAGGGAAACAAAGCAAGTACTTGAGAATGCTGTACAATACCGAGGCACAAACAGCCACCAAGGACATGAATATTCAGAGAATGTGATCTTTCTGGTCCAGAGTTCATGCAGGCTGTCAGTGAGATCCATGCTTTGTATTTCATTCCTAATACTTCATGTTTCAGGCTGAATACTAACTTCAAGAATCAGAAGAAAGAGAAGTTCACAGAAGATGAATAATGAAATAGTTTTGAATAAAGTAACTTCATAGGAAATTTTAAATGAAAAACATATTTGGTTGGTATGACATTTTAAGCTGCTGGTTTTACCCACATTTTATAAATGCAAAAAAATTGCAAGTGCAGCATTGTCTGTGTCTTTATATATATGTGTACATACTGAAGGATGTATATCTATATGTATGTATATGTGTGCACATACTCATGTCACTAAAGAATCTGAATATCCAATATATGTTCCAGTGTTTCAAGGGTACAAACTCCACAACATAATAGTTATGCATCAGCAGGGACAATTTCACTTGTTCTGGTTTTTGTGCTGAATAATTGTTGATAGATGCACTAATACAGTGTTTATAGTTGAGACACAAAATTTTCTTTATCATTTTCCATTTCATTTTTACATTACCCTACCAAACAATTTACTCTTCATTTCTCAAACCCAGAGTAGTACTGCACAAGAGCTGCTACTCTAATGGTCCTTATTTTACTGTCCTAGGTATTTCTTCTAAATTAAGTTTTCAGATCGTTTGTACAAGTGAACTGAGATAATATGCAGACACACTTTACAGAAAAGTGTCAGGTAGGGTGATGATGTGCATCAAGCCAAGCAGATGCAGGACTGTTTTGGCTACAGAAAGCGGTACCTCAAGTTTCCTTGGGAAAATACCCTGCCATCCCTCCACGCTGCCACCTTTGAAAGAATTGCTGACAAAGGCGGGGTTGTCACAATTAGCACAATCTTTTATGCAGTGTCACCTCCTGAGAAGGAGCTCTGATACCAGGCAGGGATGAGCTTTCAAAATTTTCATGAAGTGCACTTGGCAATGTGTGAACTGGACTGTCTACAGTGTGTTCCACTTGCCATGTTTGGCAGGGTGGTGAAGATGGAAGGAGAACTATGATGATGATTTGAGCTTAGCAGTCTCCCGGGGTGAGCAGTAGAACCTACAGAGAAAACGGTTTCTGAAGTATCAGAATTGCTCTGTGGGTGACCTGAGTTCAAAGGACACGGAAAAGTTCTTCACACACCTCCGTAAATGCAAATAAGGGCAATCTGTTCCTAAATGAGATATTGTCTCCACCCCTGCCCAGTATTTTTTAGGAAGAATATACAGAAAAACCCTGACATATGGCAACTGTCATGTCTGAGCTTGAATTTTTGTTCCCTTTTGTACTTTGAAAGGTTTAAACCAGCTCTGCACGTTTTTCACTAGCAAATGACTCCTACAGCCCTGCTGTTCTGCTGCAATCCATCGGATTCACGGGGTGCTGCACAAATGCATACATTTGTTCTTGTCATAAATCCACTGTGCAGTTTGCCTTCTTCCTGTGATGTTCTCCAGGAGACCAGCACACTCACTTCTAGACAGTGATCTACAAGCACAACAGAGCTTTGAGGGGCTGCTGGACCCACGCTACTGTTTAATTGCATAATTGTTGATCAATGCTTTTCCACCATATGCCCCCCTCTTTTCCCCCAGGCGGACGTAAGTAATCACCAACACACCTGTAGGCAGTGTGTCCTAGAAGAGCTACCACGTATTTCTTCTGTAATAAAGGAGTCAGGCTGACTGATGATATGCATTACGGATGTCACCTCCAGCATAAATACTATGGGAGAGGTGAGCACAAAGAGCTACGGAAGGGAAATGAAACGTGGAAATACTAATTGGGAAATACCTGGCAGAGAAACAGCATGACAGAAAACAAGGTTAGAGATTTACAGGTGAAATATGAGCCAGCAGTGTGATGCCAAATCCAGGAAATGGTATGTAAATGTCATGTAAAACACATGGAGATAATTACCACTCCTCCTGTAGAGGCTTCTGGAGGCTGGAGGTGTGTGCTGGTTTAGGTGGTGCCAGCTTAGGTCACCACATTCTGAGGAGGCTGGGAGAGAGAACAGCAGAAACCAGAGGTTCAGAAAAGAGTCCCTATGAATAGAGGTTCAAACAACTGGCTGGTTTTGGTTCTATCCAAGAAAATTCAAGTGAGATGTATGTCTTCTAATACAAAAAGGGCTATAGAGGTTATAGAGAATGGATCAATAAAACTGTTGCTGTATAATTGTCTGTCACTCTGCTAAGGAAAATGGAAAAATGAAATTAGTTTAATTTGCAACAAAGGAGCATTCAGCCAAATAACCAACTTCAGAGGTTTATTTTTGGGTCTGGTTTAGAAAGTATGTTGATTTAGGCTGAAAAGTAGAAGACTAAACCTTATATTAAGAGCAATGAGGTTCTTCAATAACCTTCTAGTAGGAATAAAATTATAAATCTCACTACTTTAAAGGTGTACTTTAAATCCGTTCTTTTTTCCCCCACAGTGCTACATGGCCTTTACAAAAAGCAAAAAAGAAGTGTTATTTAACTCCTCGAAAAATATACTGACATAACAGAACAGGAGCACTTAAACTGCCATATCAAACTGGAGCACTGATCTTACATGATCGTTTATCTTTCTATTTAGATATGTATGTGTACAAATTCTCTTCTAACCGTACGTACATATGCCACACAAATCTATGGGCAGTGTTTGTCCCACAGACAACAGGTAGAAAATCATGCCTTTTTCAGTATTGCCAAGAATTCCTATTGAATTGCATATTCTCCAATTCTGTTTCATGCAAACTGGAAGTTGACATTAGAACAGAAAACATTTTTTCTAGTGCAGCCTTAAATTTTTATCCCTTATAAAGCCACTGGATGATTGAAAAAGACTTACCACATTTCATCATGGGACATCTGTATTGAAATCTCAGAACCACACAGTATTTCAGGACCTGCAGAAAAAAGTCATAGTTATAAAATTAGCCTTCCTTCTCTCCTTTGCCCCTTTGGTTGTTGCCATGTATTGCTGTCTCACAGTGCTGTAGTCCAATGTAATGTTTTGTAGGGAGTCACATTCCTGGCTCTTTTATAGCACAATCCAGGGTCTATACCACATATGTGGTCTTTAAGAACTAAAGTCCTTCTGGAAAGCTGGGAAGTATCTCCTAAAATAAAACAAGGATGTTTTCTTCCCCTGGATGTCTAACCTACCTGCTAGCAGCTGTGTTTGAAAGTGCTGTCTCTGGCTGGCCCATACTGAATATTTAAAGACAAGAGAAGCACTTACAGTTTGAGGTTGAGGCATGAGCTTTGCACGACACAGATTAAGACCCTGGAGGAAGGCAAAGGACTTTGCTGGTTTTTGCCATCTGTTCCTGGAAGGTGCCCAGCCAGGAAGGACACTCCTGTGCTGGTGCTCCAAACCCCACAGAGCAGGTATCACTGAAGAGTAAGCATGATAGCGATTGCACGATTATTTTGAGATAATTTAAGTAACAGCTGCTGCTGAAAAAAATGGTTGCTAGCCACCCCTGTGCTCCATGAGGTGCTTTCCCCAGGCCTCCTTGCATTCCTGCTCGCATTCAGGTATTCCCATTAAAATGAGGCTAGCGGCTGCTCTGTCTGAAACTCCAGAAAAACCCCCATGGTTTCCAGCCAGATCACTTTTTGCTCTCTCTCACACATTAATGCAATGCCAGTGCAAAGCTGGGAGCAGCAACATCTCCTACGGTGCCAGGGGAGTGTGAGATCACACATTTCAGCTGCCGTCTGCATCTAGACTGGCTGAAAAATGCCATGAAAATGCAGCCTAGTCTGTCTGCTGGTATGCCTCAGGTTATTTGGATGAACATGGCAGACACGCTTAAGGAAGCCTGAGCTGCTTCTGGTTCATCTAGAGAAAGCAAAGAAGTCTCATGTTCTTTTGAGAGAATAAGGGTAGGCAGCACTTCTGTGGAGCACCACAAGGTTGCAGGGCCAGGAAAACTCACTGATGTCCCAGAACACAGGTCTGGTGGGCACGGTCATGTGCTTCAGGTGGGCAATTAGTTTATGAAATATGTAATACATATAGAAATGTGTATGCATAAAAATTGAAGCTAAAGTATATTTCTGTGATTTGTCTTCCTAATTAATTCATTCTACTTTATCCTATAAATTAATAATATAATTTCTACTTTCAGGGGAAGGAAATTTCTAGAGGCAAAAGGTTCTCTCTAATTCATTATTTCTGTCTTTGTTATCACATTTTGATGATAGAAAAGGGAAGAAAAGGAAATTACAAACTGAATGGCCTCATGAAATTATAAACTATAAATGAGGAATCTGATCTGAAGTATGTGATAGGACACCTTGACAAGCTGCTCTCTCAAGCTTTTACTATTTTTGTTGGATATTGTATGCAGTTTTGCTCACCACAATATAAGAAGGACATTAAGCTGTTAGAGAGAGTCCAAAGGAGGGCCATGAGGATGGTGAAGGGCCTTGAGGGGAGGCTGTATGAGGAGCAGCTGAGGTCACTTGGTCTGTTCAGCCTGGAGAAGACTGAGGAGAGACCTCACTGCAGTTACAACTTCCTCGTGAGGGGAAAGGAAGGGGCAGGCACTGATCTCTTCTCTGTGGTGACCAATGACAGGACACGAGGGAATGGCCTGAATTTGTGTCAGGGAAAGTTTAGGTAGGATATTAAGAAAAAGGTTCTTCCCAGAGTGAATCACATGGTGGACTCTTGGGGATGGTGCTGTGCACGGTTAAGAGTTGGAATCAATGTTGTGAGTCCCTTCCAAGCCAGCATATTCTGTGATTCTGTAAATAGCATCTCCTTTCCTAGACAAGAAAACAGAAGTAATGCTACTTTCATTTAATGAAATGACTGAGTACCTTTTTAGCTCCAGTGGAACGTTAGGTAGTGTGGTAGGTGAGTTCCTAGTCTGTTGTAACGTACTCTCTTCCTTTTTGTCTCTTTAAGTTGTGTAGGAGGCCTTTAAACCACCATAAATAACAAGGAATTTTATAAAGGAAATTGCTCTCGACATGTTTTTCTTTGTAAATAGGTGTGGTATTCTGCTCAGTCTGGCATGGATATTTGCTTTTTGGTGTTGCTACAGCCTGTTGTGCTCAGAGGTGAGCAGCCTGCCGTAAACTCAGCTCTGTCCTCCAGGCAACTCCGCGGATTTCTACATGGCTCATTCCTTCCCTGTGTTTCTATTACAGTAACATGGAGTGAAACTTCTTCCGCTTGACTGCAAGAAAAATAAGTCAGCCTCCAGTCTTCCTCCTTTCCCCCAACCAAAGCTTCCGCAAGTAACTGAAAATGGATGCTTGTTTTCAAAGGCATGACTTCAAGCTGAAGACAGGTTGTGTGCTTGGGCTTTGAGAATTATCACACTCTTCTTGATGAGGGGGTGGAAACTTCTCTTTGACAGAAGTGCATATATCTCTAAATATAATATGGGTACTAGCAAAACTGATTTTGAAATTTCCATTTGAATAAGCAAAAGGCGAATGCCATTTACAAACAATAAAACAAATCTATTTCTCCAGTACCTACCCCACTTGTACAGTGATTGATACAGTGTTGAAACTAACTGAGTGTAATGAGAAGTATATATGTAATTCGTCTATCTGGAAAACACACTTTTTATTTTAGGAGTGAAATGCCAGTCTGTTCTATGTAGTCAGGTTCTGCCCCTTAGATTTCAGTTATCTTGATTTTTGAGGTTTTTGTATGCATGCAGAAAATTCAAATACAATTAATCTAAAAGTGCTGAATGTTGTCTCTTCAGTGATTACATGAATGACACATCTTTTCAGTCAATAACAAAATACCTACTTAAATTTTCCCTTGGGCTTGGAAAACACCAGTCAAGGTAAGCACAAAGAGTATTCGTTCTTTCCTATCTGTTGCTACTTCTCCCATCTCCAATCTCATACACAAAATGGGAAGGTTAAAATTCCGTAAAGTCGGGGTTTCCAAAAGCACAAGATTATGTAAATGAGCCTACAGGAAATTTATATGTGGCCGCGTTGTGTTACAGAAATGCCAGGTGAAGGCACCTCTGGAAATCTCCTCAAAGCAGAATTTATGCCAGCCATGGCCTTGCCTGGCCGAAGCCTTAACAATTCCAAGGAGAGGGGCTCCTTGTCTCTGTATTTCCCTAGTGCCTAACCCAAACTGACTTGGCAGTTCCCTCTTCCAACATTGTCCATAACTACCAAGAAGAGTTTGGCTGCATCATCTTTCTAACTGACCTTCAACTGGTTGTAGGCTACTGCTTCTCTTGTTCTTTTAAGAATCTCTCTGTAACTCTCGGGGAGAGCTATGAATCTCTTTTATCTGCACGAGAGCTGTGCTATCTCACTGTGCTAGCCAGCATCTAACACAACTGCAATTTCTGTACACTGGTAAATTAAATGCTCCCCTGGGCTTGGAATAGCTTGGCACACAGAGCTGCCTGTATTCAGGAGGTTTGGGACTGATTGTTTGTACACCTTCCACAGCATGCTAACTAGTAAAGAAACAAACACAGACATATAATTCCTGATCTTAAGTACTCACTAATTTGGAAACAGATTCTGGTTTGTTTTGACAAATGACCAAATGTGAGCAGTACTGGGAGATTTTCTTGCACCCTAATTGCAAAAATTGAGCTTGTTAGCTCTAAATAACACTCCGATCTAGCTTTTACAAAATAGTTTTAAGCAGAAAAGCTGGATCCTTGTCTCGGTTTGTTTGACTCTACCCCAGGTGCCCGAGCTTAGTGTTTAGAAGTTCATCAGATTCTTTTCACAAGCACCTGAGTGGGTCTTAGACTCAGAGAAGAACATTGATTTTCTTATAGAGTAGTCCAATAACTTAATATTGGGGCTTTTGAATACTTTAGGGAGACTCTGATAACATTCAAATCTTTAAAAAAAAAAGATTGAGCACCACCCCAGAGGTAGAAATCAGATGCTATAGCAAATAGGTAGTATACAAAAAGAGTGCCAGTTGGACATAGTAGTGTGTAATATGGCAGAATAGTAAATTGGACACACTCCATGACAGTTTGTTTAGAACTGCATTTTCAGACAAATATTTTTCCATCTGCCTTGCAACCACTTTTCTATGAGGATAGCGTTGATGCTGAGGTTTGGGGTCTGGGTGCTGCGGGTTGTTTTCATTTTGATAACATTTAGCTCTATTCAAATACAGGAGTTTATGAAAAAAAATTAAATCTGGATGAATAAGAAGGTCTACATGTCTGACAGTTCAAGCCCTGAATCTACAGAATCTAAACAGCATTTAAAGCAGGATCAATGCCTCAAGCACGACCTCACTGGTGCTCTGGGTTTCACTGGAAGAGTTTTGAGCAGATTTCATTGTCACCACAAAGCTCTAATCCTCTTGCTTTTTATTTTATGAAAAATCAGTTGTGACTTCCTTTAAAAAATCTGACAGATTGTTTTTTATAGCTAGAGAAGCAGACTGTCTTCTTTGCCTTGAGGTTGTGAAGACAGAATAATTTTACACTATCTAGATTACAAAAGAAAAATGAAAATTGCTTCTTCTAGCTCTTCTCTTTGTAAACCTGTCCAAAGAAATATTTTCTTTTCATTCCCAGTAACATTCACACACACATATATTTATATGTACAGTTAAAAGTTAAAATCATCTTACCCTGCCAGGTTTCTTTGTTCAGCTTTCATACCTTTCATATTACTGACAAACCTTTATCCACCTTCATGGTGCTTTGTTATCATAGGTTTGGGGATTTTTTTTAACGAGCTGTGGCCCTATAAGCTTGAGGGAACATTGCTTATTATGACTATGCTTTGTTCTTCATTTTGTTTAGAAATTTACCTACACTTTATGCAACAGAAATTTTCCTTGCAAACAAATAAAAAATGTTCAACATAGCACAAATTTACATCTGTGTCAAAAATGACACCTTTCTTCTCTCTGGCTTTTGTAATCATGAGAGTAGCAAAAAGTGGCTGATTCAGACATAAAAATTAAACACGTTCCCAAATTCATATTTGGAGTTTTCACATTTGTTTTAGAATATGTGTGTTTATTATGAGACCTGTACTGAGTTCACTAAAATAAGCTTAATTTCTAATCAAGGAATTATTCTTAATGTATAGCCCTTCAAAGCATATTTCTGTGCATTTGCAATGACAATTGTAGGATTAGGGTTCCAAGCAACTGTATCATAGAATGTTTATGAATAGAGAATATAATTAAGTAATTTATAAGCAAAATTCAGGAAAACCAAAGAACCATACTATGACAAGAAAAAAAAAGAGCAGTTATTCCATCTTCTCTCCTTTTTTTAGATTAGATTTGTGCTCTTAAGGATCTGTGCTGCTTCTTATAAAAACAGGGTTTGATTTTACTGGCCAAATTCCAACTGCATTTTGCCTAACTAATTGCTTCTTGTGTTCTTAATTGGAAAAAGCATTCCTGAGTTTCCAGCTTTGCCTGATTTACTTTTATAGCGTCCTTGATTCAGTATAAACCTGGGACAGCCTTCACCAGGAGGTGATCGATCTTTGAGGGCAGATGATGGCACACATAGCTACGCTGAGCATGTCACAGATCAGATGCAATGTAATATCAGTTATTGCTTCTTAATATCCAGCAAAGCAACGCTCCCCTCCTACTACTAGATTCGATCAGCTCTGTGGAAATCATCCTAAGCAAAACCCTCCTTTCCGTGCCTCAGACATGCACGCAAATGAGAGATGAGTGAATCCTTCTCTTTCTAGATCAGGAGCAGCAGGGAGTTGCCAGGGCTGGCTGGGTTACCCAGAGCCCTCCCATCTCTTTGTCCTGCGCTGCAGAACTTGGATCTTCTGAGGAGGAGAGACAGATGGCATCCGAGCGCTCGTACTGCAGAGTAAGCTTTCTTGTGTCCTCTTCATCAGCAGTGCAGCCAGCTCTGCCTGTGTATCCTGTATCTCTTCCTCTTCCCCTTTCAGTCTTTCCAAGAGCCAGGCATGGGAATTAATAGAATCTGCATATGTTAGGCTTAGCAGCTTGCTGACCCCAAAATGAAATGCTTTATAGTTTGTTAAATTCAACCAATCTGCTTGGAAGTTGATGCTGTTACTCCTGTAGCTCTCTTTTCTCTGCTTACTAGATTTGATACTCCTGTGTGTATGAAATGCTCAAGTGTCAGCAGACATTATGTTTGAGTTACGTAGTGTGAGAGTCCAACACAGAAATAGAATTTTTAAAATTGCAGGTATTTATTTTGAAATGTGACTTTAAAAGGTACGAAGCTCCTATTTAGGCAGCTAGTCATGGGAAAGGTGTGATGGGAGAGCAGAACGGAGAGACCTAAGCGGCTGCTGCCACACAGCAGGTGCTGCCACTGCTGCCCTTTGGCTAATTCAGGGGACCTCTAAGGAAATACAGACTTCTATAGATCATTTGTGGGCAGGAAGGATACACAGTTGAGAATGTATCTGGGTTTTAATGAAAGCTTAGCCCCTGATTTACTTGTATTTTGAGTTCAGGAAAGGCAGTTGGTCTATCTGTGCCTCAGTTCTTTTTCAATGAAATTAGGGTAAAAATGCAATTCCTTTTTCAAAAAGACACTGAGAGTTGGTGTATAATACTTTTTGGCTGTATTTCCATGGCAGCTGATCAGACATGAGGTCTCTTTTTCTCAGACTTGCTGTTTGCAGAGAAAGCCTGTGAGGTACCAAGGGCAGCACTGAGGTTGTGGCATGGAAATGTCAAAGCTATCAGATCCACGAAATGAGAGATGCTGCAGTACTAAGCAGTGTGAATTCTAAGCAGGGTGATTTCTCAGGTGAATCACCCTTTCTCCTCTTCACGCACTGCTGCTTTATGAATCACATGCTACTGCAAGACAGTACTGTGGTATCTATCCTTCCTTCCTTCCTTCCTTGCAATTCCCCCCTCCCACCTCTGCTTTGGTGCCCCCACTCTACCATGTTTTATTGTCACTGTAGAGAGAATAACACTGACCTTTTCTATTCTGCTCTGCGCTCTTTGTCTCCTCCTCAGTTCATTTACTTCAGCAATGAAATTGTATGACTCTAGACAAGAGTTATTTACAACATCTGTTTGGAGGCAGTTTGACAAGGCTTGGGTAAATATAGATCTGGCGAAGTACCCCAAACAGATTCTAAGTGATTGCTTCGCAGGCTTCCAAATCGGACCGATTCTTTCAAAACGGGATGTTTTCCATGGGGTAATTGGGTCCAACTATCAGTGAGAATCAGAAGTGTTTCCATTTTGACCGATTGCTGGAGGTTATTCCATGTCAGATGTGATGAATCTATGGTACATTGTATTCTCTGTGATGTGACATGTTGCATAACAGAATCTGCATTTATTTAGCACCATGTTCAAATAAATAATGTATTAGTACAATGCTAATTTTGAGAAGTTAGTAGGGCCGTGATACATCTCTAAGCTTTTCTTCTGAACATACCTTTTTTTCCTCAAGTGTCCCATCCAAAAGGATTTTTAGTAAATGCAACCTGTACCTGGATTTCTTTCTATCTGCAACAAGCAAGATTTTGTAGGTAAGGCACTGAAATCAGGGTCCTGTGTGTGCTGGTAGCCACAGGAGCATGGACAGCAAGGAGAAGGACAGCAGGAACAGCAGCTGACTGGAAACAGCTGCAGGAGACTACGCTGACAAGCTGTGAAGTACTGAAGACTCCCAGGGAAGCTCGACCCGAGGCAGAGGTGTAAAACAGGCAACAAATGGAGAACTCCAAGGTTGGAGGAGCTCCTAGCAAAAAGGAGGTGGGCTGGTGTGGGGAGTGAGGGGCTGCAGCACATGTTTGTGAGAAAGGCAGGAAAGGAGGAGGTTTGCAGTAACAGATTGGGGTGCACAGACGGGGTAAAAGAGTGAGGACTTGTGACTTGGGAGAAGGAAAGGAGAAGGGACTGGGGATGTGATGGGAGGAGTGGGGTGCACAGCATTTGCATGTCAAAAGTCACTGCGGTTATTTCAGGGCAGTCTGTGTCCTTCCCACCTTGTACAGCAGGCACAGGCACGGAAGCACAGACATGAACAGTATTGTTCCTCGCTCACCCCTTTAGGGCTGCTACAGAGATATTCTCCTCTCTCACCTGCTCCACTTTTTTAGCTTTTGGAAATGTGATAGCTCAAAATAAACACCTTAAATTTAGGTAATCCAAAACACTGGGGTGAATGGTTTGTGTCCTGGTATTATCTATATATTATATTCAGGTAATTACATACAGGTAAATATACAGGTATTACATACCCTGTATATTTAATGTGAACAGTCAGTACTCAAAAGTTTACTTTCAACAAGCTTTCAACAGTATTTCATTTGGTATATGTAGGAACTTCCTGTCCTCTCATTAATCCATTGCATCTATTCTTCACCCTGATGAAAAACAAGTGCAGACGTAGCAACCTTCCAGTACTTAAAGGGGGTCTGTAGGAAAGATGGGGCGGGACTCTTTGTCGGGGAGTGTAGTGATAGGATGAAGTAGAATTGTTTTAAACTGAAAGAGGGTGGGTTTAGTTATTAGGAAGCAATTCTTTACTGTGAGGGTGGTGAGGCAGTGGAACAGGCTGCCCAGAGAAGCTGTGGATGCCCCATCCCTGGAAGTGTTCAAGGCCAGGTTGGATGGGGCTCTGAGCAGCCTGATCTAGTGGAAGGTGTCCCTTTTCACACCAGGGGGGCTGGAACATGATGATCCTTAAGGTCCATTTGAACCCGAACAATTCTGTGATTCGGAGACTACACAAACATTTCTGTAAGGTATTCTGGCAAACTTTTCCTATATGAGAAATTGCTACACTGTAAATTCATCACTGGAGTGCATGTGAAGTACTATCAGTCAGATGTTAATCTCAGTAATAGCACTGTGTCTCATTAGCAATGCTCCATCACTACATTGTTGTAACTGAAATTACAATTTAGTTCGAAACAGGAATAGAAACATTTTATACATGAAAGACTGGAAAAAAGGCCTTAATGTAAGTTCTTAATTCTCTCATATGCTCAACTCTAAACACTTAATTAATCTAGCTTTAGTATTTACTTTCTTTGACTTACAAAAAGGGGGGAGAAATAAAAAAAATAGAACTATATTTCTTTAAGGAAACCTGAATAAAACTGAAATGCTCTGGGTCAGTTCTGCAGTTGTGAAAAATCAATGTTACTTCAATTACTCCGTTGACTTCAGTGTACTGGTGTTGATTTACAGTAGTGGGGAGCTACACAATGATTAATAACAAAAATACCTTGGACTTTCACAGCAATTTTTATCTTGAGACTCCTAATTGCTTGTCAAACTCTGTCTTCTTACAGTTTGTGAAGACAAAATGTTGTATTCAGGAGTTCATAAACAATTTTAGTTCAAGACAATTACAGATTTATTCAGATAAATGTCTTAATAAGAAGTCTTATTTAATTTTCTTATTTTTATGTACATAGTCTAAGCAAGAGAAATGTCTGGAGGCAGTTGAAATTGTTGTTTGTCAACGGTCCTTTCAAGAGGTGTAAAACCTTTCTGAAAACTCAAACACAGCTTTCAGTCCTGTTGTCATATTGCAGACAAGCTGAATAAGTGTCTTAAACCTAAAATCTTGGGAAGGTACCACAAAAACTATCATCCCTTGAGGTGATCCAGGTTACTTACTACTGCTCACTGTGTTCCCTTCAGTTTGCTGCACAATCCACAGATGTGGTCCAGCCATTTCTTTCCTCAAGGAGAATTATTTTCTTGTCCCCATCAAGCTTTTCTTGGTTCTTTTTGGGGGACTCGGTATCACTTTATTCATTCTCCAGTGATTTTTTTTGCATTAAATATAATGCATTAGAGACTCCAGGTAATTTTTCATGGCTATTTAAGGGAAGAGGGTGTAAGGATGATCCTCTGTAATACCTGTGTAGGGATCATAGATAACTACAGTTGTCATGATTGTTGTACAAAATCCTCCAGCTAGTAGCATTAAAGTTTCCAAAGGATGCCTTATAGAAAACAAGGGCTGGCAAAGATGTCTAGTGATGTCCTGCAACTGATCAGCACAGTCTGTCCTTGCTACTGGCTGGACGTGGAGGCACGGAGTTGCAGCATGCTGGATTCAGGATATTTTTCTGTAATGTATAACTTTCTAGGTTGTTATGGTCTTTTTACTTAACTCTGCTTTACTAAATCCTGGCGAAGGGATGAAAAGCCCTTTGGCCTATAAATACCACTGAAGATAAAATGTTTGTTTATCCTTTAGTTCTCCTTTCTCGTTATCAGCCTTCTGTCCTTTCACATTGAGGTGTATTCACCTCCAGACTTAGTCCATATTGAGATTATTTGGAGTCATGATAGCAAAAAATCCTGATGAATCTGCTGGATAACAAAGAGCAACAACCCACATTATATCAACATAGTTGAAGAACTTGGAATCTGTTTCAAGTGTCTGTAAAACACTTTGTACTTTGTACAGGAGCAGAAACAGTGACAAGCTTTACTAAAACTTTATCAAATTCCCAAATATCATGGAATTAGGTATTCCCTAATACTGTGTTGTACATGTTTGTAGATAGCCATGATTCAAGAACAAATTTCTGGTTTAAATGGGTGATTTGATAGATTAGTGATACCAATTTCAAATACCTCCCATTCTCAGACTGATGCCAACCCATTTCAATACATGATGAAAGCAGTATCACAGAGTACTCAATCATACCTACTGCACAAATATGAGAAGTGGAACCTGGATCTCCCATCTGTTGAAGCATTAGGGCTCTGATTCACGCTGAAGATGACTAAATATTTTAGTACTTGAAATAACAAAGAACAATAGTATCAGGTACTTTTAAATCTGTAAATTGTACTGCATGTCAAATTCCTAGCAAGTTATTCAAATTTGAAAAGCATAAAAGATTCATTGAAATGTTAACTAAAATAGTTTAAAATAAAACCTTATTTTCTTCAATAACTCTCTGCAAGATGTAGGCACAAATTTCCCAAAATCCCTCACTCCCTGTTCAATAATTGAGTGTTGGTCATGATAGGAGTGATGCAAACCTTCAAAAATTTAATTGCACATATAAAGCTAGAGTAACTAGGCATTATTTCTACATCTTTTAAAGCACAGACAAGAATTTAATGGAACTCTACATAACTTTCAATAAAACCACATCCCAGTTTAGTACCACTATTTGCAATTTGTTTCTTAACATTGGAACATTTTTGTTTTGTTTTGTAAATTAGTCTTCATGGATTAGCACAGCCATCTGGCTAAAGTGCTTTAGGAATCTGCTTTGCAGAGTGCACCCAACAATATTGTTTCTTTTTGATTTTAGTTATTAGTTATGGCTGAATGTAGACTAATGCCATCAGAAACTGGCATGCTGGGGTTGGGACAGGCTTCAAAGATTATGACTTTTATGTTCTGGACCTTTCTTTGGATTTGCTTTGAAGAATATATTTGGATTTATAATACCAATGTTTTGGAAAACGCACTGTTTCTGAACAACTGTGTTTTTTAAGAAGCTGGGATATGCGCCAGCTCCAAGTGGATGCTGAGATTATTCAGAGACTTATGGCAGACAGGGATGATCAGTCAGAGTCAGATGCTGAATGAAGCAGGGCTCTGTCAGATATTTGCCTCTGAATGCCTTTTCAACTGTAGAATGTGATACCAGGAGTAGTGGTACAAATGAAGAAAATAACCTCAGCAAAGGCATGGAGCAATTAAAAGCTCTGCAGGAGAGGTACAGTGCAAAGGACAACCAGGGAAGGTTAAATGAGTGGATGCCAGCAAAAACAGGATGATTGGTCAGAAAGTAGCTTTTTTTTGGGTAATAGTACTCTGCTATTTTAATACCTTCCAATTAGCTCAAGCAGAAAAAACTAACTATAAAACATTAAAGTAAGATACCAGAAAAAATACATTATTGAGCATTTAGGACTACTCAGACTGTCTAAATTTGGTCTTATGAATCAGGTAACTAAATTTGAGAGATAATTTTCATATGTTATTAATGAATAGAGAGAAAGATAAAGAGAAGGGGAAGGGCTGAAAGAAGGAGGCTCCTTAAAGAGTAATTCCAAATCCAGTTTAAATGCTGCAGTTGTCCTAGTAAGGAATTCTTCTGTGCCTTCACTAACTTTTCACAAGTGCAACAGGCAGGCTAAAACTAGTTCATGATGAAACAACAAGTATTTGATAACAAGAAATTGTTTCGTCCAGAACAGCAGCTGTAGAGGATAGACAATGCTCAGATAACGCAGTTCTGATAAAAGAAGCTTGAAGCAGAAAGACGTGTGGAGGTCAAAGTAAGCCTGCAAAAAACCAGCACATGCTGTGGTAAATAACACAAGCTGAGCTTGGCTTGTTAGTCATAACATAAGACAGAGGAATTTCAGTGAACATATCACTGCAACAATTTGCTGGTACTAGCAGAGCATGCTGGTGTAAATACAGTGAAACAGCACCAAAACCAGCAGCTTCAGTTCTGAAAAAAACATCACCACCACAGCAAAAGCCAACACTTGCAGCAGAAGATGAAGACCTGATGGTAAATGGGATGCTTCTCTGCATACAGTAATTGGACAAAGTTGTACAAGGCGGTATAGTGCCCCAAAAGGTACTGGAGCAATGATTACCAGCAGTTCAAGAAACTACTTAAAGCCCCTACCTCTATCTCCATGCAGCACGTTAATTAGCAATAGTATTATATTCAAAGTACCCCATTATTGAATTTAAAATTATTATAAAATCATAGAATTATTTGGGTTGGAAGTGACCCTAAAGATCATCTAATTCCAACACCCCTGTCGTGAGCAGAAACACTTTTCACTTGACCAGATTACTCAGAGCTCCATCCAACCTGCCCTTGAACATTTCCAGAGATGGAGCATCCACAACTGCTCTGGGCAAACTGTGCCAGTGCCTCACCACCCTCACAGGAATGATTTGCTTTTCTAGTATCTAATCTAACATCTCCCCTCTTTTGTTTTAAAGCTGCTCCCCCTTGTCCTATCGCTACCTGCTTTTGTAAATAATCTCTCTCCATCTTTCTCCTAGGCTACCTTTAGGTACTGGAAGGCCACAGCTAGGTCATACCAGAGCCTTCTCTTTTCTACTTTTTGCTCAAATCAGTAGGATGATCTCAACTGAAGTTCAGGAGAATAGAACAACTGAGGAAGAGATTAAGGATATCTTCCAAGGCAAAAGGAAGCAAAAGGACCCCAGCAAAAGCCCACGATAAAGCAAATGCTAAAATAATGTCTGCAATGTTTTTTCTTCAGGAAGCGCTGGGAAATACAGAGGGAATAACTTTTCACATTTAAAGAAGAAATTAAACACTCCATGGAAGTAATGCATCATGTAGCAAAAATAAGCAAATACCTAAAAGAAAAAATTTTCTCCTGTTTCTGCTCTTTACGCAGGAAGAAATCTAGATGAAATTATGTCAAATATTTTTTTCTCCTTTTTGTATCTGCAGGGTTCTGTTGGCAAAACAGAGTGCATATTAGTGTACACTTAAAAACCAGTTTTATAAGATGTTCCCCACACACTGCCACATCTGTTTTGTTTGGTATGAGGTGTTTCACCAGAACGTGTCGTGGATTGTTTTTGGTATAGAGTAAGAATATTTGCACAGAGGTTGGCTTTGATCTAAAAGACACCGTCTGAAAAGTCTCACATAAAAATTGGGGTAGCAACAAATTACTGGGCCAAAGCTGAGCAAATACAAATATCAATCCATAATAATGAAATTAGGATGCTACAATTAGCAAATGCCACAACATATATAGAAATTCCCTGAGGTACTGGTCTTTGCCGGTAATTCTGTCCAACAGAGAAGGGGTGCAAGTAGTCACTGGAAAAGCAATTGCTGTAGAACTCGTGCCTAAGCCAGTTTGCCTGCACAAGCAATCTGAGGGTAGTGCTCTGCCAGGCAGCCTGTACTGCAAGATGCCTGGAACAGAAAGTTTAAGGGAATTTATGACACTGAATTATAGAGTCTGTCCTATGAGAAATGGCCATGGATAGTTCAAGAAAGTTGTGAACACTCTTCTCTTAAAATTGTATAGTCAAACCCAGAGGCTGATAACTTATTTGCCACCAGCAAAAACTGATAGACATGCATGAACCAATCAATATGGAGCCCGTGGCCTCAGTTCCTGGAGGTAAAAAAACTCACAAAAAACAACAAAGGAAACGGAACACTGAGCCTGGATTCCCAAGTAAATGTGGTACATCTATCACAGTCTCTGCTTACTCCTAATCCAGTAACTTTTGAAACTGTGGACCGGTCTGAGCTAAGTCTGACAGAGAGGCAGTTGTCTCGAAGACACCAAATTATCATATAAGCTTTGCCAAACTGGATACCTGTGCAAAGAAGAGAGACAGCATCGGTCTCTTCAGTTAGGAAAGAATGCAGCACAAACTCAGCCTTTATTAGACACCAGAGGAACCGCAAGAGGGACATTATGAATGCTCCAGTTAAAGGAAAAGTTTCAGTGAGGGGCAGCAGGTTATTAAGCAGCTGGGAATCCAACCACGAGATAAATCCATAGGTTTCATTAGTTTTGATGCTCATGGAAATAGTTGTTATTTATGGGATGCCAGCACCCACTGAAACCTCCCATTAATGTCCTCCTGCCATAGCCAAAAGCAGCTTCACAAACAGATCTTTTTTTTCACCTACCAAAATATAATTTGCAAATAGCATAAAAAACTGGGAGTGGTTTGATGTTAAAAAAACCGCAACAGACCAAAACAAAACCACAGCCTTTTTGAACATCTAATAGGGATAGCAGAACAAGCTCAAGGCCTGTGCTACCTACATGGTAACAACTTAAAAAGGGAACTGGGTTCTTACAAAATGTAGGTTTTGACCCACAGAATTCCTGCTGAGAATGAGCTCCCACAACAGTAATTAAGACTAATGCACAGGACAGCATATTTCCAGTTGCCAGCTAATTGGAAGACCTCAGTAATAAGAGGAAGGCAATTCTAAAAGGCACAGGGTTAGTGATGCCGAAGACATTATGGGGAAAAAAATCCTTCTAAAAACTATCTGGAGGTCCTTTAGGGATTTAAGAATCTATGGGAAGAGACAGCTTCTTCTCTACTGGCCTTAGATGAACATTGACATTAAAGTAGTTGTTACAGCTCTGTGAAAAATACAGAGCAAGTCAAGTGAAAGAGCCCATGTTGATGGCACATGAAAAATAGGTTTCCGCAAGCAAGAGATCCAGTCTTGTGCTCTTTCATGGGCATATCATTCTACTTTTTTTTCTAGTTTGGTTTAGTTTTCAGTCAAAACTATTAATTAATATAAAGATGATCCTCTTTGTAAACGGAATTTCTGAACGTCTAGGACCTTCTGCAGAAACAGGGAAATGGCATTTCCTGTGCTGAAAGATAGAATTATGCATGTACTCTTTCGTAGCTACAATTCTTTCTTTTCTTTCAATTTCTGGGAGAGCTACCAGGTGCAAACAGAATATTTTAGCCAAGTGAGTCTGCAAACAGATGCAGTGTAATGGATGTTGAACTGAGTTTTGGAAATTGCAAACAATTGCCATTTCTCAAAACTGTTTTTTTTTCTCGTTAGAAGAGTTTGTATACAGCTAGAAGAGTGAGGGCAATCATAAGCCAGACATTTTCTCTTTAACCTTGGCCTACGTAACTACGATGGGGTTTACAGAGGACAGGCTCTGACTTTAATGACTTGCACATGACTCACACAGACTACAACAAAACATATCGTAATTCATTCAGAGCAATACAGTTTTCCCACAAAAACTGCAGATGCAATAACTGTCTATAAAAATCATTATTTTTCTTGCCAAGCTATAGACATACAAAGTAGCCTCTGAGAATACAGATAATTTTTCTGACTTCTACTTATGTTGCATATATTTCATAGAAAACTCTACAATTTGCTTTTTGTTCTCTTCAGAGCTATGGTCAACTGCAAATCAACCATAACTTCAAGATATTTTCATACAGGATACCAATTTTAGCATATCCAGTCTGTCTTCTGAGGACTGTGAATGGTTTTTTTTGTTTTATTTGTAAAGTTAAAAGTACTATTCTGGGCCACTTTTCTTGCGTTTCTCTTAATGCCTGACCAATGCTTTCACTTGTGGCCTCAAAGGTTATCAGGATATTTTGCTTTCTACAGATAGGCATTCTCACTCATCAAGCATGAAATCAAATTAAAAACAAGGCAAATGCAGAAAAAAAAATTATTCAAAGTCTCTTTTACATTTTTGATGATCCTGAATAAAGAGGTTATGTTGTCTGTGAAGTATTTCATTCATGTGTGTGTTTTGTGGTTAATGTACAGGGCTCTCCCTGAAGAGTTTCCAGTTACCTTTTTCATATAGTTTTCTTCATATTTTCAGTTTTATCCCCTTTCTTTCTCCAGTCTTTCACAACCAAAGAAAACCAAATTCTAATTATCTTCTTTCATTATCAAGGACATAACTTTTTCACTGTGTTTCTTTCTATACCTAAACGCATTTATGTTATTTTCCTGTTATATCTGTTTTTTTTCTCCTTTGCACTGCCTTGGTTCCCCAGATCATTAGCTCTCTACTGAGTGCTCAAGCTATTTCCCAATTTCCCAAATTGCAGTAGGCAAACAACCTCTTGATCCTCGTACAAAATGCACCTCCCCAAACCCTTGTGGGTTTTTGCTCTTTGCTGATGTTCTTTCCATGCTCCACAGTAGATGCCTCCTGTACCAGAGAAGCATGGCAGTGCCCTTCAGCTGCAGACGTGGCTATTGGAGCATTTCACATATATCAGCTATGTATCTTTAAATATGTATGACATTTGTGACTTCTATTTGGATTATTTACTGTACTAGTTTAATCAAACAACTTATCAAATTATTTCTACTAACTGTTAGCAGTTTCGTTATCTGCTGTAAAAGCAACCACAGCTAAGTTTGGGGGTGGAGGTAGGGGTGTTCCATGAATAAAATATCTTTCTTCCTGAGCTTATTAAAAATATTTGCAATAAGCAGTCTACCTACCAGATCACAGCTTTGAGAAAATGACACTGTTTTTCTTTGGCATTCAAGAATACACTGAGCAAATGTCAGTTTGGGCAGCTGATTCAGGCGAACAAATTCATTCACAGCAAGTATCATGAGCTTTGCCTCTTGTCTAACAAGTTCCTGACCCTGCTAAAAACATGTCATGTAACTGTTAGACAAATGTATCAGAAAATCAATTGTCACACTTCATCCATTTCTTGAAACTGGCAATGTTTTCATTGAGTTCATTAAACAATTGGTATCACCCTTTGGAGTAACAATTACAATGCAAGACAAGTAACCTCTCACACTCAGTATTAATCAAGGTACATGTGCAAGTATATACATATGTCTAAGTATACATACACCTGTCTACATATCTTTAGCAGGAACTAATATTTTGTCTTTACCTAGACGACAAGATACTTTCTCTTCCTTTCTCTTTTTTTCCTGCCCTCCCCCCCACCCCCATTAACTGTGCTGTCTTTGGTATAAGTACACATGCACAAAGGTAATCTGTGAGCTAATTTCCCTTCAGGGTTTGAAAGCAGCCATTACCTACTCCATACCTCATCACAGAAAAACACTCTGTGCTGCCAGCGTGGCAAATTCCGTGTCACTTGGATCTTCTCTTATTTGCAGAAGTGATAAGTACTGGATCTGTCAAGTGACAAAATCATTGACTGTGACCTAAATTCTCCCTAAAACATGGTATGGAGAGAGAACCCACACACATTGCATTAACTTCTCAATCCTACTCTATCTACACTTGCTTGCTTTGACCTTTCTTAGGAAAGGCTAAGCTTATTCACAGAAAAGAATAAGCACCTCTGTGGAAGGTTTGTTCCCATTTCATGGCAGAGTTGAAAGTTTCTGACTTAATTTGCTCATTATATTTCCACTAAACTGGAATTACCACAACTTTGTATCTGTTCCTCTTCTATTCACGACAAATTCCATGCACGTTTCGAGCCCTAAAAAGGAACTTTTAATATGTTGTCGGATTAGACTTTTGCTTTTGTTAAAAATAATGAGCAACATTTAAAAATTATGAAAGTGTTAATCCCTCCAATTAGTTTATGAGCTTTTTACTGTGATCATGAGAGCTATAGACTCTATTCTAATTATGAAATGAGAACACTGAAGCTACTGAGATAGTCTAGTTTGAAGAGATTGTAAGAGAAAAAATGACTAACAGTGGTGAGCTATGTTGTTTCTAAGAGCAACCAGCTTTGCTTCTGTTTTGTTGGCAATCTTGTTGGCTGACATTTAGAACAAAACGTAATTGTTTTGACTGCAAATACTTGCAATTGAAAGATAATAGTCCATGAAAATGCCTTCCTGAAAAATATGCTTACAAAATTGTGCAATCAGATTGCTTTTGTGCTCATGTGCCTTTGTTTCAGACATTCAATTGCTAAATACTGGGACATTAATTCCTAGAGACTATATTTTTTGGAGTAAATCAGTTGATTGCTATCAAATGCTATCTCCTCAAACAAGCCATTTTAATAATAACACTTGGGGGACAAAATATTTAGCAGCAAATACTATTCCTCAGTGTGTATCAGAAGACAGATATATGATAGCCCAAGTATTTCTTATCTATCCTTTTTAGGCTATAAGCAAATTATGTATTCAATTGCTTAAAAGAATGGTGTGAATTAAACTTATACAAATTGTAACTGGGATATTAGGATGTAGACTAAAATAATATAATAAAATATCTTAAAGATCCTGAACATTAAAAAAATTATTGCTCGGTCAAAGAAAATTCCTATGTTGCTGTAAATTCTAAGTGAAATAAAAATATAAACTAAATTGATAATGGTAACTATACTATTTTCTTTTCCTCAGAATTAATATTTCAAAGAAGTTAGGGGAATACCTACTGTTAAATTTCTTAGCATAAAATGGCCACTTCCCTTTCCAAGTTTTCGTGAATGATTCATAGGTTAGTTTATTTTTTTAAAAACTTGATGTGACACTTTTTGATCTGCACATAGATTCAGGAAATCTGATAAGTAGCTCTAAAATCAGAAGGACAGACCATTATTACAGGACAGCAGAATTAGAAATCACTCCTTTTGTCTAATTAAAATTCTGGAGGAATTCACCCCACACAATTCCAGTTTCTGCAATCAAATAACCAGTGTGACATCATCTGAACTCTGCGTACTCTCAGAAGCCTAAATTTTCCAATCATAAAAGGAGTATATAATTTCTTGGTTTTGTAATAAAATACCACTGCTATTAATAATTTTATTAGCTCAAGCTAGGCCAGTGTGGTGCAGTTAATGTTTCTGTAGAATGTCACACTGAGACTGTTTGATGGTACAAAATGCAACAAGGAAAAGAAGAAAAAGAGGCAATGAGAGGCCATTTTTTGTAAACCATTTGAAATTATTATGTTTTAGTTTGTTGAATAGTTACTGAATTTTCAAAGACACGAATTCTGGAATTTTAAAATGTGACAATTAAAACTATCTTTGTCATTAGTATTCACCTTGCTTGTATATGTGCCCTATCATACATGTTTTTGATTGCCTCGACAGGTACTTAAAAAGTAAGGATGGATCTGAGCTCAGGATGTGCAAGGCCTGTGAAATGAGGAAAATGCACACAGATTAAAAATCAATCTAAAATTAAAAAAAAAAAAAAAAGGAAAACCAGAAAAACAAAGTAGAAGAATTGATTACGAGAGTTTACATTATTTTCCTATTTTATATTCTCCATTATCATATCAAGCTTTAATGACACTGTTAGGTTTGTCTCAATTTTTCTGCCAGTGATGAAATTTTGCATTTTCTTCAGACAAAAAACTGATGGGTTTGCAGGAGAGAAACAGTGGAAATGAGTACAGGCTAAGTTAGGTCAAATGCAGAGATCAACTCTACTAAAAATAGAGAAATATGTATTTTGTTGAGTCTCTTAGTTAGGTGTTATTTATAATAAAAGTGCGTTACAAGAGTTATATTGATTGATGGACAGAGTTAAAAACAGAAGGGTTATACTACAAGATTTATAAAATCAATGTTTGACAGGTCTGATACAGTAGAATAAAAAAGCCTTTTTAGGCTTTTTTATTGTCATTATATTCTTTTCTATTTTGTGGAACTGACTATTAATATGACAATGTAAAACCTTCTGAAATACACGTGAATTTTTTTATATTGTGGTTATCAGTTATTTGACACACAGAAAAATAGCTATTATACAAGTCTTTCTTCATGTTTTAATCCGTTCAAATTCCAACTCATTTTTCTGAATGTCTTGGCAGTTCTGAAGGTGGTGTGAGGAAGGGCAAACAGCTTTAATATATGAGCTTATAGTGACAGTAGTAGGAACAAACGGTGGTGAGAATTTAATTTGTGAAAGCTTTGATTCCAGACCACAAGAGCACATTTTAACAACGTGAAAATAATCAATGATGACTCCATTTTACAAGCACTAAAGGAAGCAAAATGCTCAGAAATGGAATCAATGACCTAGAAAACAAGCTCAAATTCAAAGGTGATTTGATGTTTGGAGCTTCTGAAAAAATGCAGACTGAGGAATTTCTTTCTGATAGCAATTATAAAATAATTAGTTATTAAACTGAGTTAATAGATTTCATGAGCAGCTGATATATGTCCCAAAACAAGAAAAGGATTTCTGCAATAAGTCTAGTCTCCAGCTGGGAAAGATTTGGGGTATAAAATGCAATTCAAGATAAAATTATTTATCTAATACAAAAAAAAGTCCCTGAATTACAAATCAGTGGAAGCTGGGAGAGGATTATGGGGAGTAAGAATTTCTTCTTACACTCTTTGATATAACATGAGGTGTTTGCCTTGGGCACTTTGAAGCATAGAGACATCAATAGTACCTCTTGTATCTCTTTTATGTTACTCATCTCATCTACCACTGGACAAAATTCCCAAAAATAGGATTCAGAGGTACGTGAATCCCTGGTCTGATCTGGCAGGATAGTTGTTATGTTCTTAAAACATCCTAGACCAGTTTTATCAAAAGTCCTGGGGATGACCACCAAATAATGCTCCGTAAAACAATCAATTTATGGCCTGTTAGCTGCATGGACAATCTCAGCACTTTATTCCATGTTCATTATTTCGGTAAAGGAAAACCAGCACTGTGGGAAGCATGTCAATCACTGACACACTCTTTTTTCCATAGAAGCCAATTATGCACCGTGGACAGTGCGGAGCAGCGAAATCTGTTTCAAAAAGTTCAGGCAAAGGCATGATACATGTGAGAACACTAAAAGAATATTTTAGGTAGAAAAAAAAAATATGGTTGTGTGCTTGTGGATGGATTATGGTGCTTCCTGTAAGCAATCATCACTGTCAGAATAGCTTCTCAGTTTTATGCTTCTCTACACGCTTCAGTCAGAAGATCAGCATCCATGTGAGTGATGTGCTTTTGCAATATGACCAGCAGCCTCGACAGTGACAAGAAGGAAGACAGACGCTACTGTTGTGTTCCTGCACAAAGCAATTTTACCCAGGGAAGAGACAGCAGTAGAGACTGACTACAATCATATGATCCTGCTCAGTTTCATTTCAAATCACCCTAAACTGCATTTGTGCTGACCTGGTCCTTGGTTACTCAATTTGATACAGAATACAAAGAGACAGTCAGAAAATGTAACAAAACAAAAAAAAAAAAAAAAAGGAAAGCGGGACTAAAATAGCAATGGCATGGTGTGCGCTTTCCAGTGCCTTTCTCTAAGGATTTGTGTTAGTGGAAAATACCTATTTTGGCAGCCTGAGAGAGGCAAGACTGCTGCCACTCTGCATCCCCAGGTCCAACCAGTAAAGAGGCTGAACAAGTATTCCCAGCTGACACAGACAGAGCACACATACACAGCACAAAATACACATACATACACTGCTGGCCATACAGATCACATACAGACACACGGACCACTCACACCAACACTGACAGCACCACCAGCCTCATCCTGCTCTCTGCTCTAGCTTAGGAGGATGGAGGTCCATACACACATCTACAAGGTGGAGTCCTCCAACAGGAAGCCTTGGAGCGTCCAGCAGCTGCTCCTGGATCCTGGTCTCCCCAGTTACTGCCACCCGGACATACAAGCTCTCAAAGCCACAGCCCCACTCCCACGACTGGTACAGACCCTCGTCACTCACACACACACAGACCTAGAAGTGTTGGGGATTCCCCTGGTCCCTATAGCCCCCTGTGCTCTTGTCCCTAGAGACCAGCAGCCACTCCCTGCCCAGAGGTGGCCCTCAGAGACCTCCAAACCCACCCCTGCCCCCAACCCACTTTACCTACTCACTGACCCATCTGCATCACCTCTACCAGCAATCACACCCACACTCGCCTCAGCTGCTGCACCACAGCCAACCTCCCCTACGCCCATACACACAGGGAATAAAGAGCTCCTTACTGGAAAACAGTTGAAGGTGGAGTTATTGAAGAGAGAGGACAGACTGTGCTGACCAGGAGCAGGGCACAGCACAACCAGACAACTCTTCACATAGGTGAACCCTTTTATTCCCTTGTTCCACACTTGTTACTGACCTAGTCACTGAAACCCCTACTTTGTCCTGCTTGTGGTTTCTCCTCAGAATACCCATGATGAATTCTGTGCAACCCCCAAAAGCTCTTGCTCTGCACCACCTTCTGTATCCCACACCTCCAGCTAGCATGTCCCCTTAGTAACCCGGAAAGATGCTCCCATCACACATAGATGGATTGATAGATTTCATACCTGGACACCAGGGCTGAGCCTCTGCCGGGCCAGCCCTGGGAGGGGACCAGAGAGAGTCTCCTTTCCCCTTAGCCCTTACTTTGCTTTTCTGCCATTGTCACTGTGCTCCTTTGGGCTTGCAAAGATGGGCCCTCCATGACTCTCCTGTGGTGGCTGTGGTGTTAACCAAACCATCTGTCAGTAGCCTAACAAACCATGTATTTAAACCTACCTAATACCTCCTTTTTAAGCCAAACAAAGTTAGAAAATAACAAATAAGAACAGAAGAGCATATACAAAGTACAAGAGTCAGGAAACAGAAAGCCAGAATCTACATCGTCATACTGCTTGTGATAGTTATATAAATTGGGATTCCAATTAGAAATATTTTCTCATGCGGCCATTCATTCTTGCTCGAACAAAAGACACCACACACCACGAGCACTGTGAGAAGTCTGCTGGTGCTTAGCTTTCCTAGAGCGGGGCAGGCCTGTTCTGTGCAGGGCTACAGAAGCTCATCGTTTGTCTGGGTTATTGTCTCCCTCACAGCCAGCAGAGCCCACCTTTGGCACCAAGAGCTGAGGTAACGCAGTACTTCATTCATGCCTTTAATGTGACTGCCACAAATGAACAGCAAAGATAAATGATAGGAACATCTAAATACTTGATGAAGCCTCATCCTGAGCACAGGCAGCAGCTGAGCATTTTGAACCTTTTACCCTGGCTTTCTGTGGCAGTAAAAATATCCTGAATTTGTCAGAGTCAATACCATGGACAACAAGTAACAACTGAGGATCTTAGAGAAGATCTTGCATAAATATCTGGGTAAAGAGACCACAGCTACTCTATTGAATTCCTCACAAGATGGAGCATTGTGGCAATGGCTTGGAGGCAACTACCTGGGAAGCCTTGAGAATAAAAATCTGTACAATAGGCATGAGTGTTCTTTGGCAACTATGGTCAATATTGTCATGTTGGGAACTAAATTCGAAGGTCTGGAAAATATTATTTCCCTTCTGCTAGCAATTAGACTTTACACAGGATTTCCATTCAAGTGTCAAAGAGAAGGAGGCACTATAACTAACTATTTGAAACAGTATGTGACAAAGAATTAACCTTGTAGATAGATTACATCGAGGAGAAATGATCAACCAGTGTTAGGCAAAGAAATGTAAATATATAAATGTATATAAGGTGAATTACTTATGCTGAAACTGACACTGTAGCAAAAGGCTGACCCACCATAGAGATCTCAGACAGCACACATCATTTTGTGAAATACAGCACTGAGATGACATGTTGATAAACATTGCTATTTTATGATGCACAAAAGGTGAACATCCATGCTATGAGCAGTTTGACAGTGTAGCTCACTGAGTGTTGATAATTCATCAAAGAGACCAGGCAGAAGACTGTAAGATGTTTCAGCCTTTTCTCTCAGACAGAAACCAAAGGGTTGCAGCAGGCACTTGTCACACGATCTGTCTCCTGTGTGCAAACGCAGGGCTTGGTCCTTTACTCTCTCCTGTACAGCATGAATAAAATATCACAGAGAGACTGCAAAATTAAATGTATTTCTGTGGCAGCAGTGTCCAGATGACACCCTCGAAAAGAAATGCTTGTTTTACACAGGGCTTAACCAATCTACGCAATTTACTGCCACAAGCTATTTTTGTGGCTTACAGTTCAGAAGATTTCAAAGCAGGATAACACTTTTACAGACATAATAAGAACACCTGAATTTACATTAAGTCAGATAAAAGGAAAACACAGGATTGATATTAACACATATAGAAAGGGTAAGTTTCTCTTTGTCTGGACAACACCTAGCATAAAGTGAACCAATTTCTACTATGGAAGAAAAATGGATAAAAACGTAAAGGCTAATCTCTCAGGTATAAGCCAGCTTTAACTGTTTAGTGTTAGAGAAAATATACAAGCACATTATTATCTCACATTTATATAAACATTTCTTGCACCTTCCTCTGTAACATCTGATGTGAGCTACTGTCAGGGAGAGGATATCAGAATACTAATGGCATGAGTCATCATGGCAGTTTTGGTGTTTCTTCTTCATAATACATCTAGGGTTTTTTTGATTATGACACAAATATCAAAATCACACAAAATACTACAACACCACAATATATAGAAATAAAACTGAAATAGAACTAAAATCTAATTTCCTGCATCCACCCCAACAAAAAATAAAGAAGAAGTGGGGAATATAGGCTTTTTTCCCATACTAAAATATTTCATAATTTTTTGTTTGTAGCTAATCCCCTTATAATTAAGCCTCTCTCAAAGAGTTTTGGTTTTTTCCACCAGAAAATCACAGAGTTGAGATGCAATTAATTTTGCAACTTCATTCATCTTTCTTTCATGTTACTTCCCTTTTTCAACCCTCCACTCTATGAGTCTGGTCCTTTAAGACTCTAAATTCTTCAAATTAAACACCTTAGACCTGGGCATGAAAATCTGAGCTAGTAAGTGTGCAGGTGAAATGTAGCACCACTCAGGTCTGACATCTCATGTTCTGACTCTTATTTGTCTCCTACTGTTCTGCCTGGTTCAGAACTGAGAGGTCTTCTAGAGTTCACATGAACAAAATGGATCAAGCTCCATATACCGTGTGTTCCCAGCAGAATAAGCATCTGTTCTGAGCATTTCTTTAATAAAAACTGAAAACACTAACAACCCTGACAAGCATAGCAGAAATTGTGAAACAGAAGCAAGTGACCCACACACACAGGAGCAGCCTAATATTCAGCCCCGTGGTGACCTTGCATTAGTGCTGTGGCTTGTTCTTCTTCCTATTATTCTTCACTGTGTTTTCAGATCCCCATTTCCTCTCATAGCTCTTCCCCTGACAGCCTCCTTGTTCCTCACCACTGCACTGCTCAGTACATCTTTGATCTGCGCTTCTCTCGGGCAATCCACACAGCGTGCATTTTGTACTTAGTCCTCCCTGTTGTTTCAATTTACGTTGTTAAAGCAGCCATAAACTACTTTATGCAGCTTGGGTTTGTTTGACAAACACATACTTCTAAGGGCTCGCCTGGTGCAGGTGTTCTTCCCCTGGTCAGGAATCACCTACAAGATTCATATTTACAGAGTTCAATGAGTGTAAAATCTCCACCATCCCTTGGCGTGGAGGTGCATGGAGGCTGTGATAGGGCTTGACCAGTTGTTCTTCAAATTTCCATCTTTTCCACGGTTTTGCATGCTGCATAACACAGAGGCGGCCAAAGAGAGTATGGGAGTGAGCACATCAATTTGGATTTTATCTTCTGTTTGACAAAAAGGAGTGTTTGAAAGCCAAGACACGAGCCAGGGCTCAGGGGGACCTTATCGCTTCCTACAATGACCTGAAAGGAGGGTGTAGCCAGGTGGGGAGCAGCCTCCTCTGCCAGGCAGTCAGCAACAGGACGAGAGGACACAGTCTCAAGCTGCACCAAGGGAAATCTAGTTCGGGAATTAGAAAGAATTTCTTCACAGAAAAGGTGATTAGACATTGGAATGGGCTGTTCAGGGAGGTGGTGGAGTCACCGTCTCTGCAGATGTCTGAAGAAAATCTGGACGTGGTACTCAGTGCCACGGTCTGGTTGACACGGTGGTGATTCATCATAGGTCGGACTCGACGATCTCAAAGGTCTTTTCCAACCTAACTGACCCTGTGATTCTGCGAAGGCAATACTTGGCTGTCACACAGCCCACGGCTGCCCTCTCTCACATGTATCACAGATTGTCCCTGCCCAGCAGGCTTGGCCTCCACCTGCACTCGGAAGAGCACACCTGGCTTTTGTCGCAATGATGGGAGAAAAGAGACAGCCGACCTCAGGAGTAACTGGATAGAAATGCCTTTATTTATTTATATACAGAAGAGTTTTATGCCCTAGGTTGTATGGGATAATAGAAAGTCATTGGATCTTAGTTAACCACCTCCCAGGGTTACTGGCTAGATCCTAAAAACACCCATTTCCTAAACAATCTTTCAGACTAACAACAACAAAGTACAAAAACATGTCACAGGTGCAAGATGGAAGAATTATTCACAAAAGCTCTCTAGCTGTTTTTCAGCTAGCCCCGTGAGAAAGTGAGAACGCTCACGGACACAGGCAGATACTGGAAACTCTCTCCGCTACCAAGCTTTCAGCGTCCACAAGGTTTGGTGTAAGCGGACACAATGCCGGGGTGAGCAGCTGCGGGCTGCGGCGGCTGAGGGAGGTGAGGGCGCCGTGAAGGCGCTGAGGGCGCTGAGGGCGCTGAGGGCGCTGAGGGCGCCGAGAGGGCGCCGGGCCCAGCCCCGCGCGCGGCGCGCAACCGCGGACACGGCGGGGGGCGCCAGAGCNAAGCTTTCAGCGTCCACAAGGTTTGGTGTAAGCGGACACAATGCCGGGGTGAGCAGCTGCGGGCTGCGGCGGCTGAGGGAGGTGAGGGCGCCGTGAAGGCGCTGAGGGCGCTGAGGGCGCTGAGGGCGCCGAGAGGGCGCCGGGCCCAGCCCCGCGCGCGGCGCGCAACCGCGGACACGGCGGGGGGCGCCAGAGCGCTAGCACAACACACGCCCGCCCGG
>VZTG01005688.1:234499-259770 GCA_013397845.1 Melanocharis versteri | reverse complement strand
TTCTTTTTTTTTTTTTTTTTCCTTCCCGACGCCTTCTCCATGTTGAATGCAGAGGGTGCTGCATCCCCCGCCACGGGGCTCTCCGGCCCTGCTGCCGTGAGAAGCGCAGGCCCGGGCCTCGCCACTGAATCCCGCTGGAAGTGTCCCCGGGGAGGGGACAGGAGTGGGGCCAGAGGCGGGGGGTGTAGCACCCACTGCATCCAACCCTCTGCATCCGGGGCCGAGCGGGCTGGAGCTGCCGTCCGGGTGCCTTCTCGCCTTTCCATCAGCACCGCCTCGGTGCGGCTGCCGTGGGGATGCAGAGGAGAGACAGGCGCACAGTCCTGCTGATGGCACCTAAATAAAACTTGTGGGTGACTGTACTTCTTTACTCCTCCTTGCCCAGCAAGTGCGACTGGCTGTGATGTTGAGTAGCAGATATTCTCCTCTTGTGGAAATCTGCTGACCCTCTGAAGTGCCTGTCCTGGGGGTGAAATTTGACCGTGGAAGCCCATGTGTTTTTTGGCTAGTGAAGAAATTCCTAGTTTATGCTTAGTGCTTTTCTCTGGCTGTTTTGTATGCAACATAAAATTAAAGTAATTAAGCCTTTGTATGAAGGTGCTGACAGCAGGATTTTGTGCGTGTGTGTCTGCTTTAAGTGAGCAGTCTGAAAAACCACTTCAGATGTTACTTTTCGTTGTCATGTTGTAGCCTGATTGTAAAGAACCTCCTTCTTTCAGGTTTGCAGAAGGTTGGGGATTATAGAAGTTGATTATTTTGGACTGCAGTTCACTGGCAGCAAAGGGGAGAACCTATGGCTGAATTTGAGGAACAGGATCTCCCAGCAGATGGATGGTCTAGCCCCTTATCGATTGAAATTGAGAGTCAAGTTTTTTGTTGAGCCACATCTTATCTTACAGGAACAGACAAGGTAAGTAAATGTGGTTGTAAGTACATTTAATTTAGTACTTTGATTTCAGTTTCTGTAACTTAACGAAAGTGATTGCCCACTGTTTTTATTGCTTTTGTCTTATGATAATTTCGCTTGACTTTTCTATGTAGTTTTAAAATCTTAGTGGTTTTGGAGTTTATTATTAGGTTTTTTTTAGAAAAATGTAATTAAATTGGCAACATTAAGCTTTGTGTAGCTACCAGGAAGTAGTGAGTGTGAATAATTTTGTGGGCACTTAGTGCTGGAACTGGAAGAAACTAAGCTACCCGTAGCAAACTTTTTATATGGTATTTGTGTGTCCGATAGTAACCTCTGTTCTCTGGTGTTACTCTAGGTCATTCTGAACTACTAGTACAGAAAGGCAGGAAACAATTCCTCCCACAGTGCAAAAAAACTTGCTGAATTCCTTTTTGTCTGGTATTATGTTACAGTAACATTCATATAGCTACAGGCCCTTAGAGGCTACAAAAGAAACAGCTGTTTCGCTACTTCTGTGTCCAGTCCTCTTAATTAAATTGTTGTACTGTTATTAAATCAGAAGAAATAGTCTTCTAAGATTAGTAGGGAACGCTTGCTTTCACTCCTTGAGTTTGATCACCATGTGAATTGCAATGGAATTATTCTTAAAGAATGCTGTGCACATATGTATTTAATGCTGACCTTCCAACAACTTTTTCCTGTTAGTTTTGGATAGTACAGTTAATATGAACGGGGCCAATTGAAATTTAGTGTCTGTATGGTAATGCCAAAACCCATTTTTGCTACTCACCTGAACTTGGTACTCTTAGAATCCTTGACTTGGTACTTTCAGAATTAAGACCATGAATACAACATGATGCTTCTGCACAGGATGTCTATAAAGAATTTGGTCAGAGGCTGACAGTCTGATTTGGTGTTTATTTCATAGGAAGAAGGTTGTGAGTTTATTTTTTGATCAAATGTGTAGGGGAGAGGCTTTTGGGTAGCAGTGGTTCCAGGTCATCAATATGGGTGGAGTTTTCAGAATGCTGTGGTGGTAGACCATGGTTGTCCTGGAGAGTAGCTCCAGCTAGGCAAATGCATTCAAACTGAATTCCAGTTTTGATATACTTTTATTTGGGAAATAATTTCTACTATCCATGCCATATCTTGGAGTATTTTTCCTTAAAGAAACTTACCCTTGTATTTAAATATTCTTGGTAACTATTAAACCAAATAAGACATGGGATTTATGTAGAACAAAAGGAGCCACACAGTTTCATACCTGATGAGGCAGAGGAGATTACCCTGAGCATGTCAGATGTGTCTCCACTCACAAAACAAATCAGGGTGAAAATCTGAGGAAACCTGAAAGTGGCATTTTTATGCTATCATTGATGAATGCTTGTTCAACTTTACAAGGCTTTTACAGATGTCTGCGTCCCTACCTTCAATGCTGTCAATGCAAGACTTGGCAGGACGTGGAAGTTAATAGAGAGGTTGAACTGGTGAAACATGCCCCAAGGGCCTCAAAGACTGGCTTGTATAGCTAAAATGTAACAGAGCTTATACACCTACATCAAAGCAGCAAGTATTTCTCCACTGTGGAGATGATTTAAAAGGATGTAGGTGGGGCAAGTTTCTTTTACATATTAATTAAGACTGTTCTGAAACTAATATTTTTAACAAACAATTTAGAAATTAATCCAGGCTCAGGCATCAGAAGAGATATATTAAAACCAAATACAAGTTGTATGTCAAGTTGTAGTAACTGCCTTTTAGTTGTGTAAGCCCAGTAGTCCACATGTAGCAGACCTAGAATTCCAGTGCCTGTGGTAAATGTCTAATCTCCTGGATTGTTGACACTGAGTTTTAGTAGATTGGCTTTATTTTCTACTCAGGTCTGCTTGAGGGTTTACATATGCCTGTAACTATGAGTTCATACTTAGTTTGTGTGTAAGCATCAAGGGGAAGATGAAAAACTTGTAAACCTGTTGCCAAACTTAAAAATCAATCGGTATATCATAGAATTGCAAGGATTAGCTGTACAGTTAAAGCTGACACATTGTTTCATCTTTATCTGCAAAGTCTTGATGAAGAAAATGATGGGTATCCTTAGTTTCTTGTAGCAGTTGTGTATGGGGTGTTTTGATGCATTTGATGTATGGGGTGTTTCTGGCAGAGCTGTTACCTTATGGTCCTGTGTGTGAAGAACGCTGGGGAAGTTTTCCAGTCTTTTGCTTGCAGCCTCTGATCCTGTTTTTACATATTAATTAGATGCATGTTGAGGCCGCTTTTGAAATCTGAGAAGCTGCAAGTAATTCTAAATTTTGTTGATGTGCTTCATCATGATTATAATGGCAAGCGTTGTGACTGAGTTACCATGTTTTTTTCTGTATACTTTGGAAGCTTTGCCAACCCCAGTTGCAGTGCTTCACTAGAGACCCTTGCCTTGCACTTCAGTTTAAAACTCAGGTATATATTTGTTTGTAGCAATTTAATGTTCAGGTTTCTACATGCTGTGAAAGCCGATCTGGCAACAGAACATCGACCTCTGCTTCTCTTATCTTTAATCAGCCCAGTGGAAGCAGTGGAAGATTGCAGCCAATTTTAATATTCTTATACAAGGCAGCCTTCTTGCTACAGAGCACAAAGACAGAGCAGGTTATAATTGTACCTGTGACCGCTGTGGCAACAAACCACGTTCACTAAGTGCTTTGGGAATCTGAGAATTGCATGGAAAAACCCTTTCTACTGCACTTTTTTTACAGTGTTGAAAGCAGTGTATTTCTGTTCTTCTTTGGATCTCAACTTGTAGGTTTTTTATTTGACTACCTGGTACTGAATTGCACCACATGATTTCATAGTTTAGAATTGTTTTCAATGGAATAAAAGTGCTTCAGTGCAAGAATGTCATTCAAATTTAATCTGCTGCTGTCAGAGTTTTACAAACAAGTCTGAGATGTGAACAGTGTGCTGCTTTAGAGGATTTTGAAGAGCTACATGTTTTCTTTAGCATGGAAAATCACATTGGCTTGAAAAGGATTGCTATCTCTTTGCTTAAAGACGCATGTGATGGTCCAAGATCGAGATCATTACTCTGGCTTGTGCCGTGTTCGTTTTCACTGTTTTCTGTATTTCTTTGATAGGTCGTGCAACAGTTTGGGGGGAAAAAAAGCAAACCTGCTTTTCACTTCTTTACTGAATGACTTGTGGGTGGTTCGTGTGTCAAGTGTTGTGAAGTGCTGAATTGCAGTAAGGAGCTGGGGCTGAGAGAAAGGATTATACTTCACTAGTAGGAATTTTCAGGAGACCTTTTGTCGGGGGTGGGGCCGGGAGGAGGTGCCCGGCAGCGGTGCGGGCCGGGCGGGTCCTGCCGTGTCCGGTGCAGGTGTCGGGGGGCAGTGACCGGGAGTAGCCCCGGTCTGGTGGTGCTGGGGCACGGCCCGGGAGCCAGCTCCTGTTTGGGCTGTCACACCGCTGCCCGGGACAGAGAGCTCCGGGCATTGGCCACAGGCTGTTGTGGAACGTGGAGCAGAGCAGTCTTGAAACTTGCACCCGCCTTTTAACGGGAAGAGTGTTTGCCGAGCTGCCCAAGAGGCCAATGGTGCCCAGCAGCAGTCTGGGAGAATGGTGGGTTTAGGTTTTAAATTCAGCCTTATTTGTCTTGTGTAGCATGACTGAAAATCAAATATTCACATGTAAGCTACGCCAATTTAAAATACGTCAAATTCTAGTGAGCCACACAATATCATGAAGCATTTGAAAGAGGTGTGCTTTGCCAGCCTTGAAATTCTTGAAACAAACAATTCTTGTTTTGGAGGCTGGTAAAAGTTGTGTGATGTTTGCTAGTATTTGTATTATATTTACGATGTACACTTTTTTTGCTGTGTTATCCAGTCGTATTGATGAAAGTTGTATAGTTGAAATTAAGAATGGCCTTAAATCTGTTGAGCAGTCAGATACATGTAGTAGGTAGAAAGTGACAAAACCATCCTGTTATCCTATAGCATGGGGTAGCCAGCGTACTATTTGTTTCAAGGCGAGGAAAGTGTGTGTGATAGACGCTGGGGTGAGTTTAATGGATCTGTTTGTCTAAATCAGAGTTGAATTGCAGTTGGTAACCTTTTACCCACTCTGCTAAGAGCAAGTAAGAACAGAGATACTGAGGAGCGTAAAAAAAGCCAAATATTGCTTGTTTTCATGTGGGGTGGCCTTGTCTGCTTTTAAAAACAAAATTATATTCTATAGATTTAGAAATCTTTATCAATATATTTTTAGGGACAACAATTATGCCTCTTAATTTTGATTTTAGACTACAGAGCAGTAAATTTACTTCACAGTAGGAAAGAGCCTTAACCTGTGGTAAGGAATCATACCCCAAAGAGAGCAGGTAGTTTTGGGAGGTATGCTGAGATTGTTGCCAGTAGTCTGGCAAGAGAATGAGGTCTTTTGGCTATGCTTCTTGTTTAGGAGTCATTAGTCATATGCAGATACCTCTTTGGTAAAGGATTGGGGTTTGTCACCTCTTCCACTGACAGCTAAGTTTAGAGCTTAAAATTTTTAGCTACTTATTTGCTCTGTTTCCCTTGCCTTGATTAAAAAAACCAACATAGTAGAAACTACTAGTAGTCGTGCAGAGCCTTGATTCCTAAGGCACATAATTGACTTCAATGAGTTACAGAAGAAAAGTTGATCTTGTATTACACGTACTTTTCATAGTATTTTTTTGTGGAGCTGTTATTGCCAGTTCATTTGGATGGACACTAACTAGGTGATTTGCCCCCTCCTGGAATTCCATTGTAGTGAAATTCTGATACCTGTTTCTGGTAGTGGTGGTCAGTGTTGTCAGCCTGCATAAATTGTTTCAGAGGGAGGCAAAAAAGCAATTAATGTGATTGATAATGCTGGGTCTGTGACTGGTTTGGTAGCTATACTACTTTGTGAAATGGACCATCTGCTGAAACCTCCTTGTAACCTCCCCATCGTGCAGGGGATTTTTCTATCAAATTATTTACATCCAACTGCAATGCATTAATCACACTGAGTTTGATTTTACTGAGTGTTTTATATGCACATAAATCTTAAATTACATGAAAAACATGGATCCAAAAATAAGGATGCAAAATGAATATAAAATCACCAGTGTAGCTAATGCTTGAAGAAAATCTGTGATCCTGTTCTAATTGTAAAACTGTCTTTTGCTCTTTTGGAAAGGAAGAAATCTGTCTGGGCAGTGACTGACAAAGTGTAGCTTTGGCAAACTTAATGTGTTGCCCTCTAGTCAGTATTCCTGTGTAGTGTTTTGAGCTACCAAACTTAGAGGAAATGTTCCATAATTGAGTACACAGGTATCTCTAGGTAGCATGGGGTTCAGAGGGGAAGGAAAGGCTATTTTGGGCTACAGAGACAGTCTTTTGTACTGATGCTGTCATGTGTAGAGAACTTGAGCTACAAGTGCAGTGGAAGGTCTGTTTGTCCTTAAAGTTGCCACTAGTTGATCGATGTCCCAACATGTCTGGCAAGTGTTGAGATGACTAGGAGTCAAAACAATTGATGGGCAAAGTTAAGAGTTGTGAAGATTTAAAGACTTAATGAAGCTTTGGCAAGGGTAGTAAAAAGCTGCAGAATGTGCTAAGAGAACGTTGGGGCTGGGGCAGGGGGTCGGAACAGTCAGACATACTTCTGTTGTCTGACTTCAGTTACTTCTCAAATTTATAACAAGTAATATTAATGTATCATGTGCAACTGAAGTGTGAATGATGCAGAAACTAAAACATTTAGTTTCTCATATGGTGGACAAACTTTAGATTTTCTACCAGCAATGTTGGAAATGCAACCTTTAGGGAACTTACAAACAGTTCAGTTTTTAGTTTTAACAGTTCATTGTTCTAAAACTTGCTAGGTAAAAATGCCGTTAAGCGTCAAATACTAGTGCTGAAATAATTCCTTGAAAAAAGTGTATCCTTTTACTGTACAACCTGACTCTAAAAAGTGACTAAAAACTAAAACCTGAGTAAAGATTAGAGATTAGAAGAGTCTTAAAATTTTTTTTATCATATCTCAAGGTTCCAAGAGAGAGGAAGGATGGTGGTTTGTGTATGAAGTGATTAGGTCACACTCTAATTTACAAAAACTTACATAAATCCTTTCTTGTAACTAATAGAATCTGTGACATGAGCAGGTTTTCTACAGACCGTCTTTAGTCCTTTAGAATTTGCAGAATTAGATAAGGAACTGCATCAAGGATCCTAATGCTTTAGTTTTGCTTGACTGTAGTCAGCAATAAAATCACATTCTTATGCCTTTTTCTTTAAGGATCTAAAGACTTTGTTTAGTTTTGTGTAAAAAAAAAAAAATTAAATCTGCATTTGTAATCAGATTATGGCCGGTGTCATGTTTTGGACCTTTGAAGAAGAATGATTTTACAATGAATAATAATATAACTTTGAAGGAGTGCACTCTGAGTGCAGCTGGATGGGCTAATCAAAACCACTTTTTCAGATGTGTAAAATGTTTGGAACCCTCACTGTCTTTCAATTTCTAGGTGCCTTTTCTTCATCATACACACTTNGAATTTGCTACCTGAACTTTGGTTTGGGGCAGCTGCTCTAACAGATCAGTGTGAAGTCATTCACTGTCCTGTTATGGGTGCAGTTTAGGTTATTTAGGTGCAGATGGACTGTTAAATACAGGTGGTTTTTGTCAGTTTTCTCTGACTTAATAAAGCAGCTTATCATAGTGTAAGCTGGGACAAGAATTTGCATAACTAGTTACTTTGCAATAACTGTCCTTTATATGTGCTGTTTGTTCTATTTATCAAAAAATGCAAAGTAGCTGAGTATCTGTGAGATGTTTTCCTTACATGATATGAGTCAGTTGTGAGAAGTTACTGCACAGTAGCTGATGTGATGCTATTTCACATTGTGCCTTAAACTCATTTGTCTTCCTGTGCCATTACTGGCTTTGTTGTAATGGAATGTGACAAGCCATGCATCTGCTGTATCTGTTTCTGTAATTCATCTGTATTTGCAGGAGCAATATTTTGGTTTGCAGCTCCCCTTGAGATGTCAATAAGGTCTTCCCAGCAAAGGGAGAACTCTTTACCCTGTGTAGTCAGTGCTGCCATACGCAAAAAAACCTCCCTGAAGATACAAGAATTTAGGAGTGGTAGCTGTAAATGTGTTTCAGCTAATGAGAAAAAAAAATTGTCTGATCTTTCTTTGAAATACTGTATTTGTAATTAGTACTTAAAATGACTGGAAATTCTGTTCTGGTATTTTCAGAGGGTCAAGAGTGCATGAGAAGCTGTTTATTTTATGAAATGTTAATTGGAGTTAGGGAAATGCCTGCTATTTGAATTTATTTTGGCCGTAGTGTTTTAGTAATTTATACTGAATTCTTTAGTTCTATGGGCTGAGCACCAAAAAGTCTGTTCAACTAATTCATTTTTAAAAGCCACAGATATGCCTTTCTGGGGCCCAAGCCCAAAGTGCTATGACTCTGCAAGGTAGGAGAAACACGTGGGAGCAGGGGTTTGACTCTCAAAAAAAAAGAGACTAAACAAGGAATAACCTGCTAACAGTGGAGATGGCTCTGTGTGAAGTTCTGGTCCTCTTGCCACCTAAACTTGTGTCCTGCACAGTGTGAGGACATTGGCTTCCACTGGACCCCATCCAGAACTGCTGACGGGTGCAGGTTGATGTTGAGACTTCAGAGTAATGCAATTCAACAGTTGCGTCACAGCTAGCATGATGCTCTTGCAGGACAAATGGTTTGCAAAAGGAAGTGTTGGAGCTGTGACTTATTGCAGGAAATGGACTATAGGAAAGCTTACAGGATAATTTAATACCAGTTCTTTTTTCCTGATTCAAAAAGTTGTGGAAATGAGGCGTCTTTTGGGCCGGTATCTTCTTAGCTGCAACATTTACCAATAGAGCTAAGAAAGAACACAACTTTTGCAAGTTCTGTAATTGCTCATGGTGCTGAAAAAAAGTCCTATTTGGCTTGTTGTACAAAGGAATTATAGAATACTACAACAGAATACATGTAAGGTATTATTCAAAATTCCCATTGGAAGGAAAGCTCATCACTTACTAGCATCTTCAACTTCAGTGATGAGAGATTCAATACAGAGCTTTAGTAAAGCTTTTCTTAAAAGTAAATTAGACTTCATTTTAGAAAAGTAAATGTCCCATTCCTGTGGAAGCCAGGAGACATCCCTGTGGGTGCTAGGCTTCATTTATTGAAAGATTTTTTTCAGTGATACCTAACTCTGTGGTACATAATTCTCCATCTGGCTTCCATAAATATGTTGAGTCTTAAAAAGAAATTGTAAGAAATTTATATTGTGTCCCCTGAGGGAAAATAAGGATGATTCTGTAGAAGTTAGGGTAACCCATAGGGGATATTAACATGCTGCTGTTAATGTTGGTGAAAATGTTGATTTGTCTGTCAAGTAACCTATTAGACAATTAAGAGCAGCTTTTTGAATTGTCAGCAAGCTGTCAAATCTGCCTTGGTCTCAAGTGCAAAGTTTGATCTGACAAATGCTTACACAAAAGCTGTTTTTCTATTTTATTCCACAATGCTATTTCAGGTTATTCTGTTAATAATGTCACTGGCAGAAACACCATGGCTGTAGTGGCAGGGACATTTTCTCTGTGTAGAGAAAATATGGCTTCTTCTCTTGGATAACAGAAGTGTGTATGTTTTGAGATGCTCTTCCCAAATTTGCTTTTGTGAAATGCAGAATAATTTGTAAATGGCAACGGAAAATGTAAACATAGGAAACTAACTGAAATCTTTCATTGATATTTTACTCACTAAATTGAAATTACTAAGTTGCCTTAGGAGTTAAAGCAGTTCTTATTCTTGAGGTATTCTTGATGATGGTAAAGTGCTCATTTCTTTTAGTGGTGCTTTTAGATGCCATCTTCAGTTGTAGCTTCATGTTTAAGAGTAAGTGAAGAATAAGATGGAGGCCCTTTTCTTTCCCTTGTGCCAGACTTCATCTGCTTGGAACATTCATTGCAAATTCTTGATTACCAAACATAGCTGAGATGTTACTTGTTACATGTCTTGATTACAGATGTCATGTAACGATTTGTGTGAGAAAATGTTTCTGATTGTGTTGCAGGCATATGTTTTTCTTGCATATAAAAGAAGATCTCCTTGCTGGTAATCTTCAGTGTTCTTCAGAGCATGCAATTGAACTTAGTGCATTGTTGGCACAGATGAAGTTTGGAGATTATAACCAGAACACTGCCAAGTACAATTATGAAGAGTTGTGTGCAAAAGAGCTCACCACTACCATTTTGGAGAGGTAAAAAGCACAGTGATCTAGTCTCCTGTTTGGAGACCAACAGCAGAAGATTTTGTTACTCATTTAATTGCTGGTGCTATAGTGTAAAACAGTAATTTAACAATAATAGCTTTGGAGATCAAAATGCAACCTGACTGTTTGATGTTCTGATTTCAGTTAAACTTTTAAGCTCAGTTATGAGGTGGTTTTTTGTTTTGTTTCTTGTGAAAACTCTGGTACCTGGGGAAATACAGATATATCTAAGTACCTGGAGCAGGGTATTTAAATTGGAAGTATTTCTTAGACCTACACTTGTGAATGAAAGAATTTATCTGGCTTAGTACCCTTACTCTGAAAAGTAAACAGAATTCTGAAACACCTTCATAGCTCAATTCTTGAATATCAGGAAACATTCAGTGTGTCATACTCTTCTGTAGTGTTTTCTTTAACTACGAACTTAGTGGTAGCTCAGGGAAATATGTTGGGGCTCGTGGTGTTAGTTGGAAAGCCTTGATTACATGTAGCTTTTTCATTTCTAAGCAAATGCACAGTATTTTCTCCTTGACATTCCCAGGATGTTTTGGTAATTCTCAACTATTTCCAGTTCACAATTGCTGGAAATCTATAGACAGATAAAGCGGGTCAGGAGCATTTACTAATCTGTTTAACTAGGTCATCTAAAAATCCATGTTAAAACGAGCTGCTGACAGTAACAGTAGATACTTGAGTTAATTCACCTATCTTAATCTTTTTATCAACAGCATTATTACAAAGCACAAGGAGCTAGAAGGTCTAAGTCAAGCATCTGCTGAATACCAGATTCTACAGATTGTTACAACACTGGAGAACTATGGGGTAGAGTGGCACTCAGTGAGAGATAGTGAAGGGCAAAAACTCCTTATTGGTGTTGGACCTGAAGGCATATCCATCTGTAAAGATGATTTCAGTCCAATCAACAGGTATGTGTTTTCTGGAACCGTTTGCATGATCAGTTTTTCAGAAATATGGAGCATGCCTCTAGTTTTCACATAAATACACAAAACTGCTCTGAGAATTACTAAAAGCGAATATTGGGATGTAGGGTCTGAGAACAATACCTGCTTGTAATCAAGATAACAAGTGACCTTAATACTCTTGATTTTTATATATATTTTTGAGGCAGCATCTTCAATCATCATTGCTGACTACTGTCAGAAATCATTGTAACTTCTGATAAAAATGCACTGTAATAGTTTGTGGAAAATGCCCTTATCCTTAACAACTAAATAACCTTTCTTTTTTAATATTAATTTATAGGATTGCTTATCCTGTTGTTCAAATGGCAACTCAGTCTGGGAAGAATGTATATCTGACTGTTACCAAGGAGTCTGGTAATAGTGTGGTTCTCTTGTTTAAGATGATCAGTACAAGGGCAGCAAGTGGACTCTACAGAGCAATTACAGAGACACATGCATTTTACAGGTCAGTATTGCCCCTAGAGTTGTGTGCTCCTGCTCTTCTCCAGTGTTTGGACTAGGTGCTTAAGCAGCCAGCAGTCTGACTGCACTTTGGAAATACTCTGCAAAATTTCATTGTCTTTGCAGCCCCTCCTTTCTTCTTAAGTCCAGAAGCTGAACAGGTTTTTGCTGCTTTCCATTTTGTTGGGTGGGAGTAACAAGAAAAGTAAGCAAAATTTTTCCACTATGAATAACAGCATTTCAGAGTATAAACTTTTGATGTTCCTTGATACTTAATAAACAATACATACATTTTTTTGTTCCTATGTCAGAGGGAGAATGAGAGCAGTGAAGGAAGATCCTGTCATTCAGAATGTGTAGATCCTTTATCTTGCTCCTTCAGTTGTTATGTTATCTGTATGCCACCTTCCCATCCCATATATTTAAACCTTCTTACAGTTCCTCTGTCCTTGCTCACATGCTCAGGATTTTGCTTCATGCCAGAAGCTATCCTGTTGACTCTATCCTATTGTTCTTTGAGGTAGGGGTGCTATACTTATTTGTTGGTGGGCAATTTTTCAACCCCCTTCATTCCTACTGTGGTGTCCAACACTGATCAGTAAGACTAGCTGTCAAACACACTTAGCAGTGTTTTCTTAAAATTAACTACCATCTACCAGTTTCAATTATTTCTCGATCTTTGTCTCTGCTTGTAATTTCTGCTGTCCTTCACAGTTTCTGATTTTAATTTAAGCAGAATTTTAGTTTGGCAGTAGCATTTGGCCATAAGCTTAGATCTTGGACCTTAGGCCCTGTGAGGCTGTAGTCCTTCTGTTCTGTGTTTCTGTTTTCCTTCCACTGTTGCCTAGAGAAGTGATATGCCTTAATAGGCTTCTGCAGATTCAGCTGTATCACCAAAATATGTGACAAGCATGGTTAGGGTAGCTGAAATTCACAGTGGCAAATACAAATGCCTTAATTCTCTACACTGCATTCAGACTGGTTCCCTTCAGAATGACGTAATACTAGTATATAAAATACTGGGTGGAAATTAGGTTAAAAATATTACTTGACTCTATGATAAAAATTGAGAGCCAAAGACTCTTAATTGGAATTCTTTAAGGTGGTGTTTGGAAATGCCATGCAAAGAGGTGCTGCCAGGCTGAACTGTAGATTTAACAGGTGTTTGCTGTTTGTTAGCATAATTCCTTAAGTCCCTTCCATAGGCTGACTCCATTTTACCAGACACTTCACATTTTGAAGATGTAAAATAATTGTCACTCTCCATTTTACACTTTTCAAAGGAGAGTTGTCATGCAAAGATCATTCAAGAGCTTAAATATTACCTCAGACTGTTTCATTTGCTTTAATTTCAGTGCTGTTACTTCCACTTTGGGAACAAATTACTGTAGGATCGTTCTATTGGTATTTATTAACCAAGTTTGCATTTGTCCTATTGCTTTATAGGTGTGACACTGTCACCAGTGCTGTCATGATGCAGTATAGTCGAGACTTAAAGGGTCACCTAGCATCTCTATTTCTGAATGAAAACATTAATCTTGGTAAAAAATACGTCTTTGACATTAAAAGAACATCAAAAGAAGTTTATGATCATGCGAGGCGAGCTCTTTATAATGCTGGCATTGTGGATCTTGTTTCAAGAAGTGATCAAACCCCACCAAGTTCCCCCCTTAAGTCTTCGGAAAGCAGCATGAACTGTGACAACTGTGAGGGTCTCAGCTGCCAACGAACAAAAGCCCTGCAAGAGAAGTTGCAGAAGCTGAAGGAGTCCATGCTTTGTATGGTGTGTTGTGAAGAAGAGATAAATTCAACCTTTTGTCCCTGTGGCCACACAGTTTGCTGCAAGTCCTGTGCTTCCCAGTTACAGGTAAATGAAGTGCCATTAAGTTATGAGTTACCAAGTTGTGTGGAAGGTTTGTTTTTTGTATATTTCATGGTCATGGATTAATATGTTTGTGTTGATGTTCTAGTAAAACTACTAAAATTTTGTTTGTGGTAAACTAATTTCAGAGGGCATTCTGTTGGGGTGATGTTCTAATGTAACTTGCGGTGAGGCTACAAATGAGCTGCATGCTTCTCACCATACCCTGTCTTAAATACGGGATGATGGAAAAAGTGCTCTGTTATTGTGTATGTGAAGTCTGCAGGAAGTGCACTCTCAAAATACGAAGTAAACTAATTACCCAATGTTTTTCCTTTCTAGTCGTGTCCTGTTTGCAGATCTCGTGTAGAGCATGTCCAGCATGTGTACTTGCCAACTCACACCAGTCTTCTCAATCTGACTGTGATATGATCTACGTACACACTTTAAACCCATCATGTACTCTTCAAACTGCACTAACAAGAAATGCAACCATTGATTGTGAAGAAGGCAATCACTCTGGCACCTATCCACGATCAAAAGCAAAAAATACTGCATTTTTTAACATAAATATTCTTTGTTCGGCATGTCCAAAACGGTTTGGGACATCTTCTGAGAGTTGGAAGTGTAATTGATTCATGTTACTTAAAGAATGATCCATAAGTTTGTAGCACGGCAGTGTTGCCGCAAAGCTCGGTAACCCTGGAGAAATGTGGTGTACACACATGGACGTACCCAGTGAAAGCAATGCAGCCTTTTCTTTTACATGCTCTAAATCCTTTATAGTACAGTTGCACTGTTTATTTTAATAGTAAGACTTGCTTTTACACATACCAGTTTAGTAAGGCTCATAGCTTCTGCTTTTAGTAAACTGCTTTAAAGAGGAAAGATCTCTTTTTAAAAAATTAGTTCTTAAACTGAAGTTACAAGGCTTCACTAAGCAGCTGTGCTTAACTCAGAATTCTATTAAATAGAAAGCAATTCTGAGAGAATAGCTTTGGAAAGGAAGGACAAGATTGTTAATCTTCAAGTGTTGAGGGTGGGTCAGGAAAGTCTTGTGGTTGACAATGTCCTGTGGAAGCACTGCTATGGGACTTCATTCACAGCTCTCAGTGGGTAGGGTACTCCCAGGTTTCCCACAGTCCACTTTTGGCTGGTGGTCTTGGGAGCTGCAGTCAGCTGCACTTCAAGTTGGCTTTATTTTTGGAGACTGATTTTAAGCTATTTAACATGCACCATTAATCTTTAAGGGTTGTGTATAATTTTAAATGCTTTCTTCAGTTAGCATCTTTAGCAGGAAATTACCTACCCAATAAAATGTTTTTGATTTCCACCCCCCTACTTGGGCATTTCGGGCTCTGGTTTCCTAGTGTCTTCTCCAGGGTACAGAGGGAACTGGAGACCATGTTTGGGTGCAATACTGGCTTAATCAAAGCTAGAAAAGTACACTGTCACTTTACTGAAATTTTCTGACTATACTTTTCATATTGCCTTAATGTAGCAGTAATGTGTTTATGCATCTGTTTCTTTGCACAGACATTTTGTCAAAATATTAAAACTCTACTTTTTTATGACACATTAGCATATAAACCTTACTCTAAGAGGGTATTTATTTTTTCACTTTGTAAAGAAAATTTTGTTTCCTCATGAAGCAAGAGCTTTGTCCTATATTGTAGGCAGCTTCTGTCTTTTTTATATTCAGATTAATAAAGGACTTTAAAAATCTTTGTGTTATTGCTAAGACTGATTTTGTTCTGAAATTCATCTGCGGCATTACTGAACTGAAAACACAATGCAGTATTTTCGTGTTTACAGTCTTGAATATTTTGTCACATTTTGAGGTAATGAGGTTTTCTCAAGTGCATGCAAAGGAGGGAAGAAAACTGACATTTGTCACAGGCAGTGAACTTTAAAACAGCTGACATATTCAAACTAACATAGCCTTCAGAACTGACTTTGTGAAGAACATTTTCTACAGTAAATTGCCCCAAATCTATGGAGTATATTCCAGGGGAATGAGAGAAATTAAAGAATGCAGCTTGAGAGTAGAGAGTTGGGGTTTCAGTAGTCCTGTCTAGCACGTTCTTAATTACAGATGTTTTGGTGTCTTTCTTGATTGGAGCTATTCAGACTTGCTAACTTAAAATTCTGCTTTCACATGGTTGAAGAGATGGTGCTTGAACACTTCCAGGGCTGTGCTCTGTCATGACAAGGAAGGAGTGGGTGTACAGGTGTGTTCAGAGAAAACTATCCAGCTACTGTACCAGCATTCAGTAGTGCTTGAGCAAACCTTCCTTGCCTCCCAAGATTACAACCAAATTATGTTAGTAACATCTAATCCGTTATCTTATGGCAGCTGGCTGAAATGGACTGTAAATTAATACAAATAGATGTTAATACAGGAATCTGATTTAAAGCATGCAACATGATCAAGCTGTTAAAATAGGCAAGCATGAAGTCTAGGTCCTTGTAATTAAATTGACTGTGTAATTAGACCTTGCTAATAAAAATAATTCCAGTAGTTAGAACTCTAGTCAAGGTAGGGTTTGAGACTGGTTATATGGCAGTGGTGGAATTCGGGCAAATCCTGTGACTTCTGTAAACTTATCCTCTGGAAAGCTGTGCAGGGCACCAGCTCCAAGTTGTGAGGTCTGAGTCCAGGCAGGAGCCTGGTCTGGTGCAGGCTGTGCCTGAAGCTGCTGGGAACCTGGTTTTGAATTGGAAAAGCAGAGCGTGCAGCACAAGTGAAGGCTGGTGGACTTTGGCAATTGGGAGGGGTCCCCAGTGAAGTGGGTTTGTGTTTTTTTTAATGAAATTATGTTATCTGTTCTGAGAATTGAGCAGCAGCTCACCTCTTCTGAGTAAATCACCACAAAAGCCTCACTTGGTTTATATGTAAGAAGGAATTTGATGTAAAGCCATGTAAGAATAGCTTTGATTTGTCCACCGACTTCTTTCTTCAGAACCATTGTTTGAAATGTAGTTGATCACGCTCTGCTAGGAAAGTTTTGCTTAACCATCCAACACTCCTGTGACTTGTGTTGCTCAATGTCTGTAGGTCGAGTACACTTTATTACAAGGAGTAACTGTGTCTGGTCCACGTGAGCTGCCGAGTGCTGTGAAGAGTTTTAAAGGAACAATAGGAAATCTTGAACTCCACATGGCATTTAGTCATACTGCAGAAAAAGTCAGGTCTTGTTCGCTGAAGTGCTGTTCTTTCTCCTAAGATGCTTTGAATGTTGTAATGGATGGTAGGGGGAAAAAAACCCAAAATCCCAAATAGAAAACAACAGCACAGTTTGTGGAGGTAACTGGAGTTTGTGTCCTTTACTTCTTCCTCAAGAGCAGGAGCATTGATCACAAAGCTTCATTTGGCACCTCTCACACCTCAGTCAGTTCCTGTACCAGTATCTGCTACTCAAAGCTGGTACAACTTGGCAAGAAAACTCATGGAACATTCAGTTTTTATTTATCTTCAGAACTGCAGTACAGCTGCTGTAATCCCATTGGGTGTGTGCAATGTCACTTCAAAGGGCTATAGTCTTAAATTTCCACCACAGCTACCAAAATGGGAAAAACTCACCTTCAGAGACAACATGACTTGCTGGGTCAGTTCAAGCCAGAGCTTTACTAGTGACATGCACCTCCTGAGGGTGGAACAGCATCCAAGAGCAGCCCTGTGGGGAGAGGGTTACAGGTAGGAGAACTGCAGAAGATAGATTCTACTAAAGTAGTTACACTTGAAGTTATTAATAAATAAGACAGGGCTGTGAAGTCCCAGACTTCCACCGGTATCTCCCTGGCTCTCATCCTTTCCTTGCTGCACCAAGGTCTCTGTTTACAGAGAGCTCAGTTGGCGAGGGGCTCCAAAGGCAGCATGTTGAGATGTTCCAACCTACAGCTGTTATAAAGGCACAGCTCCATCCTCCAGCTCGTAGTTGCTCATTTCAAGCTACATACAAATGTTCAAATGCTAAAGAACTGCAGAATGAAGGCTTCTGCATTTTTAAATTATTTTGATTTCTTCCCCAAGTGCCATAAAAGCATGTACACAGCAGCATTCATATATGTCGAGATTTATTTCCTTGCTAAATAAGCAGTGTTGCCTTCCTAGGAGAATGCCCTTGGGGGAAAATTCTCATCCGTCAGCCTATGCTGTTTCACTTCACAGCAGCACGCTGGCGTGTTGATCAAAGACAGGGAAAATAACAGCTCAGATTTCCTGTGTATGCCTTTGAACAACAAACTCCATGGAGTGTTAAAATTATGAGTTGACAAATTTCAGCTTCAGTAATGCCTGGTCAGACATCCTTCTGGTATCACCACTACCACCATTTTCAGCAAAAGAATGCCGTGCCAGGCAAATGCTTCAATCACTTTGTGCCCTCAGATTCAGCCAGCTGGACAGAACGTAGCAACTGACAAATGGGTTTAAAGAGTAAAATTGTGGAGAGGAAAAAACCCACGACCAGGGTACACTGCTAGAAGAAAGGTGGACTCTCCAAGGCAGGGCCTAAGCGCAGTTTTGCTGAAGGAAGTGTGGGTGGGGGCTCCTGCTGCAGAGTCCAGGGTGGTGGCTTCCCCTGGGACAGGTGGCCTGGCAGGAGCACCACTGACCCTTAGCATGAAGGGCTGGGTGGGATGCAGACTAGGAGAGGGCCAGGCAGGAGATGAGGCATGCTGGGACAGGCAAGCCGCTGCCAGGCCAGTAACTCCCCAGGGAAACTCCCACTGGAGCACTCTCCAGACAGGCCACAGCCAACCTCCCTGTCTGCAAGGAGCCCTGAGCATCACACAACTGCAAGGTAAACCACCAGCTGGAACGCCATGGTTCAACATGACCTTCAACAGTACTGGGTGGTAAAAGCTATTACAGTTTCTGGGTCTTCCGGTTTCCTGCAAAGGGTGGTGTGAGCTAGGAAGAGGCACAAGGCGGAATGTTGAGGAGGGACTCTCAGAGCACCGGCTAAAGGAGTCGCTGGCTGGTGCAGTAGTAGGAAAACACAAATTGTGACAACTCTGAAAACTCTCTCCATGTGAGTGTGGGACACAAGGGATCCAAAAGACTGAATGGGGCTGGTGCTCCTGGGTGCTCAGGGATGGTGAGCAGGGCTCAGCATGACCTCCGGTTCATGCCAGGACAGGGGACTTGTGGGGGCTGGCAAACTTTCAAAGCACTCATGCGTATGCCAAGTTCCTGAAAGAGAAAGGTCAAGCAAACAGACCATACCAGCTTTCCCAGAGCTTAGTAACAGGTCACTTGCTGATTTCTCATCAGCTAAAAGGCAGAATTCATTTCAGCTGCTTGGAGGCTGAGATGGGTGGGGAATCAGTCTGATCCTGAAAGCTGATGCCTTTCTCTGCCTTCACTTTGACTCTCTCCTGAGTGACTTGATTTAGCACGTCTGCTATTTGCTAACCCTTTCTTATTCTTGAAGACTCTTCTGTTCTCTGACCAGTGATTTCTGGAACCCAGGCTCTGAAGCCAACCCTTCTTCGTCTAGCAGCTGTTCACATAAACTCTGCTCCAGGAAACAATCTGACTTGCTGTGGCCAATCCTGTCCAGTGAGGATCACACACACACCGCTCCCACCTCTTCCTGTTCCTTGTCGGGAGTGCAAAGGGCACCATCTCTGGCAGCAAGAAAAAAGGAAATCAGTATAAAATAATGTTTCCTGTCACCATTGGGGTGTCTAAATAAGATTGCTTGTCTGTAGCTACCCTGTCAGGATGACTTAGTGGTTCCAGTGGGAATAACAAAGCGTGCTGCGTGTGAAGGGGTTTGCCAGCTCTGTTTTATCCAGTAGTTGGTGTCTGGCTTCTCTGCTTCTTCCAATCAAGCCAATGCAGGTAACGAGAGCCAATAACACGGCAACTTTTTATATAAACAGGCTTGCCAGAGCCAGATCTTCCTCTCTCCTGCCAGAAAGCTGTTTGTCTGAGGAATCCATGCATCTGGCACCAAATTCCAATCATAGCACTGCAACTGTGGGAATTACAGCGACATTGGCACCTCATCTGAAGAGACAGTATTTGTTTTCCTTGTTTAGAACTATAAATAGTCAATAGAGGACTCTCATTCAAGCAGTATTAATGATTGAAATAAACCAGGCACAGAGACACAGCCAAAAATTGGACTCGTGCTACAAAGCCAAGCCTACTCCTGCTTCAGAAGCTGAAGTTCCAAAAGGGCAATGCAAAAAGCACGTGCCCAGCAGTAAACTGGCCTTGAAGGTACACTGACACACCAGGTGTCTGCGTGTGACCTTAAAACTGTTTGCTTAGGCCACTGTTTGAACTGGAATTTTTTAAAAATGCCTTCAGCTCTGCTGTGGTTTGAGCAGCTGACTTCCTCCTTCCCCTCTCCAACACTCAGAAAGTGAAGCAATACTGGAGCGGCCTGAGAGCTCCCTGCCTGAGCAACCCACTGGCAACACCATGTATGCTCTTGAAGGGCAGGTGCAGGGAATTTATATTTAGCACACTGGAAGTGGTGCTTTACACCTTTATCAGGAGAGCTCTCCAGCCCTGGGGGAGAAAAGCATTTGAACCTCACTTGGGGATGAAGAAGTAAATGACCACAGTTGTTCTATTCCCTGGGTGAAAAATGCCTCTGCTACAACAGGAGGAAAAAGACTTTCTTTTTAAGAAGGAGAGAGAGAAAAAAGATTAGTTTCTGTTTTTAAGAATAATTGCCAGCCTCTTCTTGGAGAAGACTGGTAGGAATAAAAGATGTGGAAAAACTGGAAGGAAAAAGAGACAGAAATGTGCTGCCACAATAGATGCTGTTACCCAAAAGACCATGATGCTGGATAGGTTCCCAGCTGTGCAAGTTCTGGCACTTCTCCCTTAAATCCTATTCCTATCTGAAGAGTTCCCCTCAAAATTAACTGCTGTGTCCTGCAAGCCAAGGTCATCGAATCATAGAATCACGTAATTTTTGGGTTGCAAGGGACCTAAAAACCATCTAGTTCCAATCCTGTCTGCCATGGGCAGGGACACCTTCTACTTGACCAGATTACTCAGAGCCCCATCCAACCTGGGCTTGAACGCTTCCAGGGATGGGGCATCCACAACATCTCTGGGCACCCTGTCCCAGTGCCTTGCCATCCTCACAGTAAAGAATTTCTTCAAAATACCTAATCTAAACCTGCCCTCTTTCAGTTTAAAGCCATTTCTCCTTGTCTTATCATTGCATTCCTTTGTCAAAAGTCCCTCTCCAGCTCTCTTGTAGGCTCCCTTTAGGCACTGTAAGGTGCTCTAAGGTCTCCTTGGAGCCTTCTCTTCTCCAGGCTGAATAACCCCAGCTTTCTCAGCCTGTCTGCGTAGGAGAGGCGCTCCAGCCCTCTCAGCATCTTTGTGCCCCCTTCGTGGTCATTATTTCATGGTCATGGATTGCAAACAATAGTTCCTCTCTCTGGCGGGGAGCTCTGTAGTGATGGAAAGAGGCAGAGTAACACCAGAAACCAAGCACAGTCTAGTGACTATAAAATCAGCAGAACAGCTTGTGCTGAAAATCATGTCCTTGAGTGGGAGGGGAACATGTGACTGTGGAAACAGAAACTAACAAGGGTAAGGAACAAGTGACAAGAAGAAAAAGGGAAATCCCCAAAACTGAATACCTTGCTGTGGCTTCTAACAATAAATTGCTCCATATCATGTTTCTTCCCTCACTCTTGGCTATGCATATGTTAAATTAGCAACCTCAAGCTGCTAAACCCTTCTTTATGTAATACCAGTCACATAAAAACAACATTGTTTTGGTGTAGATACCACCCTCCTGGCTAATCCTCAGCTGAGTGTTGTCTCCCTGGATTTCTTCTGAAAACTCGAGTCCTTTAGGATTGCACTGGGGCATGTTTGTTCTTGAAGCCTGTCCTTGCACAGCCTATTTGTGAAAGGGATACAGCACCATTGTATGAAATATTCTGCAGCATCACCACCACCTTAGTGGATACCCACCAGTAAGTATGATCCACGTGCAAGGTGATATTTCAGTCTCCTAGAACTATTTTCTGATTCCGTCACATAGTTGCAAACTCTCTTTTCTACATCCAGTGCATCCCTATCAAAATACATTTATCTGAAGGTTAACTTCCATGTGCTGGATATCTTAGTGAAAGGATACTTTCGTGAAAAATGTCTTGAAATGTAATGGTCTGGCTTCAGCATGGTATTCTGCCCTCCACAGCCACCAACTGCTTTACTTGTAATCTCCTTGTTCCCCCTCCTGCCCTCCACAAAACACTTCCCTGCTTATCACTCCTGGCTCAGTCTCATGTTTCTGAGAGTCCTTTTCTGCAGTCTTTGTTTCTTGGATCCGAATTCCAGAAGCATGCCAGCTCCCTCAACTCTATATCACCTTCTGCCTGCATGCTGCTATATTCTTAGCTACATAGCAGTATTTCCTCCACTCTTAATTCAAGCCAAATCCCCAAATCCCTACAGTCACCTATTGCATTTTGCTTCTTCCTGCAAATTGCCTGTCTCCTCTGATCTTTTGCATTTTTTACAAAGGACATTGATGCATTTCTTAAAACATGAGATGGCACAGTGTGGGTACTTGGATCTGATGAACTGAATATCAAAGAAGCAAACGACAGCTGGCATTCCAGATGTGTAGTCCAAAACTGGTGATGCTACTAATATCTTTTTGAAGAAAAAGCCAAATAGACACCTAAAGTACAGTCAGTAATTCTGGGATTTTCCTAGTGATGTTCTTGAATCTACAAAGGCTTTGAGAGGAAACATGTCTCTAGCTAACTCATCCAAGATGAGAAAGAATTTACAGCAATGTTTCCTGAACAGTCTCCAATAAATCAGAGCTGCTAATTGTTTATTCCCCCTAAACCTTTGTTTCTCTCTGCTGTCAGCGACTTAGCCTGCAGCAGACTCCAGTCTAGACTGGAATTTTTGTTTCTTATCCATCTGCCCAATAGTTTTTTGTGATATCTGTATTTCCTGCTAGTGATCTTCTTACAAGGTGCGAGAGTTCGGCACAAATAGAGGCCCAAGGCCAGTGTTCAAGCTCTCTAGACTTTGGTCATGGTTTTTTATCTGTAAGGGACATTGAAGCAAAACCAGATAAACCTCCAGCTTGGGAGCTCAAAGTTGAGACTGCCATCTGGATCAGGATCACAGCTGTGCAGACACATGGGCATGTCTCTTGTTTTCGCTAAACAGCAAGACATTTTTTCCCCCCTGACACTCATTCTTTCCCTCTGGTTTTTAATTTGAAGAATCAGGTAATTACTACCTTGGAGTTTCCATCCTCTGGAAAATGCTGTGACCTCCTACAAAAGATAGGCCTTTTTGTTAAAAGAGAAGTGCTCATGGTGAGTGAGTTAACTGTGCTTCTTCCCTTGTGACTGCTTCTCTGGCAAGTGAACGTTTTCTCCAGAGCTGCTTAGGGCTAAGGGAGGTGAGTCATACGTCTCATTTTACTGTGGGAGTCTTTACACGGACATTAATTAGGATGAGGTATCAGTTATTCTCTGAGCTTCATTTCCCTTATCCCACCAAACCATACATTCCCATCAGTGCTGCTATGGCCAACAGGATTCCCAGTTCCTCCCAGCTGATGGTAACCCAACTGGACTGTGTAAAGGGGCATATCTGAGGCCCTATTTCATGGTGACAGCAACATGAGAGGATCTTCATCTCAAACATTAAGGACTGATCCAGTTATGTCTTTGTCTGGACATTGCCCCTGCTGGCATTTTCCTTGGCAGAAAGGCAGTGTAAGGCCAAAGTGCCACAGAGAGTAGCTGACAGGGATGGAATATGGCAGCCTCTGCTGCTCCACCTGGACCATCAGGCTTCTGCAGCTGTGCAGTGGGGTTAAAGAAATAAGTGGTCTGGGTTTATGGAAACTAATCCCATCTGGTTGCTCATGGGCTCCTTGTTTGGTTGCTAATGTGGCTGCTGGTTAGGTAAAGCTTCAGTGAGGATCATCATGTCCTGGAGCAAAAGTCCTCCTTTCCCTCCTGACAGGCTTATGGTGGGAAAGGAGCACTGGGAAACTGCAGGGAAAGGATGTGAAGCCCTTTAGCCAGAGAAAGGCAAAAGCCCACAAGATACGAGTGCTCCAGGTCAGTGTGGAGAATGTGCTGTGGGAGATGTACCCTAAATCGTGGTCCCAAAGCTCAGAAGAAATGTTCCAGATGAAGAAGAACACAGAGACACCAGTATCACATCCCTTTGTTGACAGATTGATGGAAGTTGGGTTGAGGTGACTACAGAGGCTGCAAATGCACAGGTACATGCATGTATCACTGCTGTTGCTGATATTACACCTTTGGTTTTAAAACACTGTACAGCTACTCTGACAATAACATTTGAGTGATTCCATCAGGTCTCTTTCCTTTTAAAAGAAAATTATTTAAAAATCATAAAATGTATTTGACATCCGTGATTGCATCCCAAATCACCAGTCTAATGAGCTAAGAGTCTGAACAACAGCTCAAGGAAACCAAAGGAAATTCTGTATTACTTGCAGACAACTGCCCAGAAAATGGAACAGGCACCAAGGAATAAGTGAGATGGAAAGAATCTGATCCTCTTCATTAAACTGCTCACTCTTCAACAACAGATGGTGTGTTTGTGAGTGTTTGCTGTTAAAGAAATCAGGGCCCTGGACCAAAGAGAAAATATAAGCCACATTTAAGTACTTGCATATGTTGACTTTTGGAATCATTTCCAGCCAGATATAATGTCAGACATCTATACATTGACCCCTCAGTTTTGTCTGCCTGTGCTTTCATTTGTCTGTCGTTATGTTTGTCCTGTGACCCCACATGGCAGCAAAATGTTCAGTATTGTTTTACCATAAATAGCAAACAAGCTCAGACAACTACTTTAAAGAAAGGAGAACTGCAGCCCATGGAAGGCTTTGTATAGCAGAAATGTTTTAATATAGGCAGGCGGCAACAATTATGATGTCTGCCTATGACTCTATTCAAATAACTGTGCCAATTTGCATCACTTAGAATTGATTTTACTGTGTTGCCTGTCTGTTTCAGACTGATGGAGGTTTTTTTAAACCTCAACTAAAATTTCTAAGAATGACACGAAGGAAAAATATGTTGTTTTGCAATCCTGAAAGATCTTGTTTACGCAAAACCCTTGTGTGTGTGCGATCCAAATCATATAGATGCATGTATTCACATACAGCTTTGCATCTCTGCATATATGTATATATATATATACATATATATATATATATATATATATATTTTTTATTCCATTGTGGTTATTTTTCTTTCTACCCAGCCTCCCTCAAATGGCTCTGACTTGGAGAACACGCTAGCATCAGGGAGGGAGGAGAAAACTGGCTTCATGCTTAAAGCAGCAATTCTCAGGGCTGGAGAGCTGGATTTGAATTCTGCTTTTTTGTGGAGCTCCCACACCATGCCAGTCATGTGATGTAGGATGTTTTTCCCTGGTTGTTAAAACACATTTACACTGCAGATGGTTGTCCTGAACCTGCAGGGCAGCTTCTGTACTCTCCCACGAGTACCTGCAGCAGGCGAACCCTGTGCTGCCTGGCACTTCCATCTCACAGCACCCCTACACCTTCTTCTGCCCCCAGACCCGACTGTGCTGACAGGCAGTGCCAAGAGAGGACAGAAATCGCCTTTTGTAACTGGATTTTCAGCCCGAGCTGAAAATCTGACCAAAGTCAGATTACATCTGAAGCAGTGCTGTAACCACTGGGCTGTTTGATTTAAGCATGGATGTCAAAATTAATTCCACACACC